>JAODAL010009479.1:0-110557 GCA_025379985.1 Phyllomedusa bahiana | reverse complement strand
TCCCAGGCAGGTGATGGGATAATGGCGAATCGCGGGCCGCCCTAAATTGGTAGGCTGGACAACCCCATGCCTGGCACAGCATAAACCCTTTGTCTTCCAAAATTTCTAAAGAGCTCCCCGGGTTTTGGGACTGCCTGCTGGGGAAGGCTCGGGGTCTGAGTTTGCACTTCCCCGTTCGCACCCTCTTCGCCCGCGGGCTCGTTGCGGTCGCTCCCCCTCCCCGTCAACCTCTCATTTTTACAGGGCCACGCTGGAATTCCCCCCCACATGCTCCACGATGGTGGCAGCAGCGAATGCCATTACCAGTACAAAGTGCAAGGGCCTGACAAGCAGGGGTGGGGACCTCGGGTTTTGGGCCACCGAGAGGGGGGAAGGTGAAAGAGCTTGACCACCTTTGCCAGTTTTGAAGAACCCCACCAAAAGGGTCAGGGGACGACCCCTTCCCCAATGACATTGTGGGTTTTGTTCGGGAACGATCGTTGGACACTCGAAAAAACGGGTCCCCCCAGGCGGGGAGGAGCGGACACAGATGCGGACACGGAGCCTTTCCTCCTCAAACCACAAGGCCCACAGTTTCCAATTTCTGGGTCTTTAGGCAGTGGTTCGGGGTCCGGGGTAGTGCAAGGCCCGGCGTCGCTCTCGGGATGCTCTCTCGGCAAGTCAGGCTTTTTTGAAGCTGTGGGGGGGAAGGGAGGGGGAGGGGAAGAGGTATTCCTAAAACCGAAGTTCCCGACCCCCTCCCTTTGGGAAAAGGGTTTGGCGCGAATTTGGGCGGAGGGAAAGATGAGGAAGATCAGTTTGCTGTGCCCCTCGACCCAAGGTTTGGGGAAATAAAGGGGCCCCATCTCTCACATGAGTGCTTGGATCTCCTTTCCCCCAAACGATCCTCACTTTAAGGCCATCAAAAATGAAAAAACAGTTACGGGTGGCCACCCTTCGGATCCCCGGTACAAAAAAAAACTCAGCACTTTCCTTCCCCCCACCCAAGTAAGAGTAAAAGCAGGAAATGGAGACCTTGCGATTGATCAATGGAGACATGTTGAGTCTGCTTTACGTTCCCAAATGTCAGGTGGAACAATATCACGACGTGACAGCAGTAAGTCCCCGACCATACGGGAGCAGCAGCGAGGCAAGGGGGAGAAGCCTAATGGGGGACATCTGGCAATCTTTTTTCCACCCCACCAACGCCAATGCAGGGGACACATCCAACACACAGAGACCAGCTTAAGTCAGGTGCACGACATCGCGTCTCAAAACCGATTTTTTGATGTGTTCCCGACCCAATAGATTCTGGTATCCAAAATGGTGAATGGCCCAAACTCGCTTGCCCGCCAAAAGGTGTTGCCCCCAAGCACCGTCAACTGTGGACCTTTGCACAGTAAAGGGGTCATTTCAGACAAAGAACCCCGGGTTTCCCCCAATAATGTGGAGTTTTTACTTTCACAAAAATCAGGCAGGATCCTTTATTTTGTGGCCCCAATTTTCCGAGGTCACCCATTAGTTCGGTCTACTTTCCATTCCTTTCAAACAGAAATGGTCCTCTGAAAAATGTTTTTAAAATGATCATTTTCCCCCTACACGCATTTTTATTCCCAACAATTCATTTTGCTGGTTTTGCTGTAGGAGACTTGTAAAAAGACACCAAGGTTTCATTACACACCGTATTCCATATACTCACTTTATTCTTTAAAAGTTTCGCATGTCAAAGTGTTTTGAGGTCAATGTGTGCTGTGAGATACAGGCTATAATTATGGTCCCTGGAACAGAAATGTGGCTTTTAAGTGGGCATTTCCACTCACAATTTTTTAACATGGCCTGAGAATTCATATTTTAAATTTTTTGGGTCATGTGGCTGTGAGATACAACAATAATCTGGTCCTTTGGAAGAAGAAATGTACTTTTAAGGGCATTCTCCCTAACAATTTTTAACAGTGGCTTTAGAATATCATTTTTATAATTTTTTTGGTCATCTGCCTTGAAATGTAGCAATACGAACAGGTCCATTCTAAAAAATGTTGTTTTCTCTAACAAACATTTGTTCTTCACATTGTCAAAAGTGTCTCAAGGGTCATGTTTGAATTTTGGGGGCATTTTGCTGTGACATGCATGCCTAGACTATCAGGCCTATTGTACAAAAGTGGTTTCTAACAGACATATTGTTCTTCACGAATTTGTCAAGAGTGCTCAAGGTGATGGTGTCTGTCAGAAAGCAGGAATAGGTAAAGACACTGATAATGGACACATATTGCAAAATGAACTTGTTTTTGCAAGACTTTAACATAGCTAGCAACCCGGTATTGAGAACAACCCACTGTAATACAATAAAAAAAAGAGAAACAAAGACATGGTGGGATTCTATCCTATTTTAAAAAAGTGTTTTTCTAGAATTAAATTACTAAAAAACTTGCATGTAGCGAAAATAGCTGTAAAAAAAAATTCCTCTGAAATTGGACAAGGAGGTACAGAAGACTTAACCAATTGTAGGTATTCAGAGGACAAGAGTAATGGATCACCCCCCCCCTCACAGACAGACGAACAAAGTACAGAGACAATTTCCGCCAGCACGTGTGAGTAAAATGAGAAAAAGAATCCCAAGAAAAAGGTGGCACGCTGGGGTGGAACATGAGCAGTTTACCGACCCAGTAATTTTCCAAGTGAAGCTCAATTGGTCCGGCACTCATAACGGAGGGGCAAGCGCAACCCAGGTCTTGACTGTGTGCTGAGGCAGGCTGGAGGTCTACTCACACTTCCGCACTCTGCTTCAGCACGACCTGTTATTTTTTTCGTTGCTCGCGTTCATCAGGGCATTTTACCATGTAGAATAGATGACGGACGCACACCTGGGCTCTCACCACACCCCACTGTAACTCCGTCCCTGGCAGCTGAACCTGCATTTAATATATGACATAAGCAAGCCTGCGCTCTCACACCGCACCCACTGTAAGTCTGGCACTGGCAGCTGGACCTCCGTGTTAATAGATTACAGACGCTAGCCTGGGCTCTCACCGTACTCACGTAAGTCTGGCCCTGGCAGCTGGAACCTCCGTGTTAACAGATGGCTGAACGGCAGCACTGCTCTCACCCGTTGGGGACAATCAGGAGAGCTTCAATTTCTCTAAAAAATCAGATTTTGAAAAAGGTGTATTTCTGTTAGTTAAGTAGTGTGTCAAAAAAGGGCCCCATGGCTGGACACAAATTGCACAATTTGAGGCTTAAAATTTTTCTGGTGGCCTGGAGTCACGATGGGGTCGCATCATTTGATCTTCAGGGGGAAGTCTGTCCCCCTAATCACTGACGTAAGGAATTGGAGAAAAATGAACCAATGAATTGATTGTCGTGAAATCACTCTCAGAAGCCAGAGTGCAAATGTCTTCTCACTACTAAGAAGTGTTTTGGGGATGATTATGGACATTTGTATTACTTATGGGGGTGTGCGGACGAATTAACACATCTACACGTGTAAAAAATACCTTTTAAAAACTCAGGGAGGGGTTTAAGTTGTATGTTATCCACACTTGAAAAAAAAAGCACAATGATATTAAATAATGTAAAGACTATAATAAAACTCCTAAATATATTTCTGTAAACAAATTTCAGTTAACCAAAAAATATACTTAATGACAGTCACTGTACAAAATGCATAGTGGCCACTTTGTGATCCTGTGGGTCAAACAGGTGTTAGGGTCATGCTGAGGTAACAGGACAGAGTGTATAGTCAATGTCCATGAAACAAAAAGGTGGTTGAAAGACTCCTTTTCCCAGCACTTTTAATTCTGTGGGTCAGAACATTGTTTAAATGGTCATTCTGGCGGTACAGTGACGATATAGTCAATGTCCAGTGAAACTAAAATGGTGGTTTGAAAGACTCCATTTTTCCTGTCCGGCACTTAGTTAATCTTGGTGTCATGCATGTTTGGGCTCATGCTGTGGCCGCAGGACAGTATAGTCGTTGTCCACTGAAACTAAAATGGTGGTATGGAAAGACTCCTTTTTCATGGCACTTTTTAAATGTGGGTAGTCATCAGGTTGGTGCTCATGCCTGTGGCCCAGGCAGGTATAGTCAATGTCCCAGTGAGAAACTAAAATGGTGTTGAAAGACTCTTCTTTTTTCCCAGGCACTATTTTTAATCAGTTGGTCAGACATGTTTAATGGTCATTCTGCGGTACCAGGACAGATTAGTCAATGTCCAGTTCAATCTAAAATGTGTGGTTGAAAGACATCCTTTTTTCCTGCACTTTTAATCTGGGGTCAATGCAGGTTGGGGCTCATGCTGTGGCCCAGGACAGGGATAGTCTATGTCCAGTGAAACCTAAAATGGTGGTTGAAAACTCCTTTTTTCCGGCACTTTTTAAATGTGGGAGTCATGCAGGTTTGAGGCTCATGTTGTGACCCAGGACAGGAATAGTCAATGTCCAGTTCAACTAAAATGGTGGTTGAATAGACTCCTTTTTTTCCCGGCACTTTTAATCTGGATAGTCATGCAGAGTTTGGGCTCATGCCTGGCGTTCCATGACAGGGATATTCAATGTCCAATTAAGTAAAATGATGGTTCAAAATCATACTGCCTTCTGGCACTTTTTAATTTGTGGGTCATGCAGGTTTAAGGTCATGCTGTGGTGCAAGACAGGGGATAGTTAATAGGCCCTGTGATTTCTTTTCTATGTGGCTTTTATAACCTAAGTGTGTTGCCTAAGATGTAGCACTATCCATTTGACTGTTGTGGATGTTAATTCCAGCTTCCCATCCCTGTTTGGGTGTAAAAATGGAAGTGTTGTTCCTCCTCCATAAACTTTTATGGTCATCGGTGAATAATCTATTTACGACTGACGGATGGATCTTATTGATAATGCCAATATCGACTATCGACCCGATGACGATAGTCAACGTAATCGCTCATCACTACTTTTTACCTTTTCGCAACTCTGTACAAACTTCCCATGGGTGGGAAAGCAGGTTCAGGCCATAGCTTAGAGGCACAGTCTCATAGACTGGGTGGGGAGGAACAGAGGACTAACCCCCTGCAGACTGTGCTATGGCTATGGGCTGTTCCCCTCAGAATCATATTGTATGGTTCAAACTCCTTCCCCTGCACCCAGACGATCAGCCGCAGGAATGATGCATGATCATACTGTCATGCTTTATCATAGTGTTTTCTGTTTTTCTACAAATTTGCCCCATTGGACAGATGATTTACACTTGAGACTACGTCAGACCAGCGTTTGATCCATTTCTTTAATAAAATAGTAAGGGAGGGCTGATGTCGGGTAGAGTTGATTTAAATAAAGTGTTTTTTTTGTGTTGTGTCCATGTGTTTCGGCCGCTATCGATAAGGTTTTTTGATAGTGAGCATCGATTATGAGCGATTACCATTAAAGTCTTTGGGAAGCAACAACACCTTTCATTATTACAACCCAACACAAGGCTGGACAGCTGAAATTAACATCCACAACAGTCAAATGTAATACGTGCTACATCTTAGGCAACAACACTTTAGGTTATAAAAAGTCACAGAACCTTTCAATTCACCTGTGGTGAATATAGAATTGCTGTTTTTTAAGATTTACGTGGATCTGCCGTCAAGAACAAAGCTGGGTGCGGCAAAAGTCAAAAACATGTATCTGTTATTTTTTTCCCGTATAATACACAGTATTTTTTTGGCACCTTTCAATTCACACTGTGGTGACTATAGAAAATTGCTGTTTTAAGATTACGTTGGATGCTGTATCAATGAACAAAGCTGGGTGCGCAAAAGTCAAAAACAGTATCTGTTTATGTTTTCGTATAATACATGTATTTTTTGCACCTACAATTCACCGTGGTGACTATAGAATTGCGTTTTAAGATTTACGGTGGGATGGCTGCGTCATGAAACAAAGCTGGGTGCGCAAAAGTCAAAAACACGTATCTGTTATGTTTTCGTATAATACACGGTATTTTTTTTGCACCCTTTCAATCACCTGTGGTGACATAGAATTGCTTGTTTAAAGAATTACGTGGATGCTGCGTCAATGAACAAAGTGCTGGGTGCGCAAAAGGTCAAAAAACATGTAGCTGTTATGTTTTTCGTATAATACACTATTTTTTTTTTTTTGCACCTTTCAATTCACCTGTGGTGTCTATAGAATTGCTGATTTAAGATGTTTACGTGGATGCTGCGTCAATGAACAAAGCTGGGTGCGCAAAGTCAAAAAACACGTATTCTGTAATGTTTTCGTATAATACAACTGTATTTTTTGCACCTTTCAATTCACCTGTGGTGACTATAAAATTGCCTGTTTAAAGATTTACGGGATCCTGCGTTCAATGAACAAAGATGGGTGGCAAAAGTCAAGAAAACACAGATCAGTTATGTTTTCGTATAATACAACGGTAATTTTTTTGCAACCTTTCAATTCACCTGTGGTGACTATAAATTGCTGTGTTTTAAATTTACGTGGAAGCTGCCATCTAATGAACAAAGCTGGTGCGCAAAAGTAAAAAAACACTATCTGGTTATGTTTTCTTATTATACACGGTAATTTTTTAGCACCTTTCATTCACCTGTGGTGATACGAATTGCTGTTTTAAGATTTACGTGGATGCTGCGTCAATGGAACAAAGCGGTGCGCAAAAGTCAAAAACACGTATCTGTATGTTTCGTATAATACCGTTATTTTTTGCCACCTTTCAATTCACCACTGTGTGACTATAGAATTGCGTTTTAAGATTTTTAACGTGTATGCATGCATCAATGAACAAGCGGTCGCAACAATGTCAAAAAACACTATCTGTTATGTTTTCGTATAATACATGTATCTTTTGCACCTTTCATTCCCTGTGGAGACTATAAATTGCTGGTTTTAAGATTACATGGAGTGGGCTTGGGCGGTCGAATGGAACAAAGCTGGGGGTGTGCGCAATGGGAAGTCAAAAAAACTGGACTTTAACAGGTATTTTTTGTCGGTCGGTGGAGGTAATACAGACGTGAAAAGAGTTTAAATTTGCATTACGCGTTATCTTACGAGATCACGGATTCTGATGGTGACAATGCTGACAAATTTCTGATGTAAAACCTCAAACCCTTTATTATTGCATTTACGTATGGGATGAGTGTTATGGAATTGTCTGTCCCAGCCTTCAACGCTGGGGAATCGTCAGATCAATTACCAACCCCTCTAATAGAACACTTGAAATTATTTATTGGTAAATTCTATGTAAATAGAGGCGAGCGTGGTACATACTAAGGCACTCAGTTAGAAAATTAAGGTAATGGGCCCTCTTGGTCCATTTGTTGTGTCAATTTATCGCACTTGGTGTTCGGAGAGGTTGAGTGCGATGAATAGATGCTAGGCTGGTTAAGAGTAAGATTATGGTGAACTGTGGTATTCCTTTGTTTCCGAGGAGTCAAAGAAGCAAATCGATGGGTGCGAACCCAAGGTTAGGGGATGTGTTGCAGACACGCGACATCTGGACGTTAAGTTACGTGAGTATGGTTTAACGTGTTAACCACTCCCCGAACTCAAATGTAAAAGAGATATTCTCCATTGTTGTTTCATTGAGAGGTGGTTAGAAGCGCGCTTACGGCCCTAGAGTTGATCTCATTTTCTTCTCCAAGTGTCATAGAGATCCATCTAAAGGCCTTGTTATTCACGATTCTGACCTCCTTACTGTCCGCCTCTGCGATTAGTATTCTGCTTGCTTTTTTAGTGCCTTGTTCGCTGAGACGGCGTCCCTGCTTTCTTTCCATACGAACCGTTGGACAAAGAAATCACCTTTACAATAAATACGCTCAACAGGTCTTGTGGGGTGTTGGGGGCATAGTGTATCCAGCGTATATCAATCTAGTTGATGATAATCATCGCTCAGATACCTATTCTATACAATGATCTACAAATCTCCACCTTCGATGGTTTACTTCTGCTGGGAATTACCGCGCCCCCTGTCTTGCGGGCCTACACTATGAACTATAAAAAACAAGTGTCTACCTACCCCTTACGTAAAATAATATGGTTCCTACCAGAAGCGGTCCAGACCCGGTTGGATGCATATTATCTCACGACTGCCAATCAAATTAATGTTGTAAATTCCTCAAACCTTTTGTGATTTTCAGTCATGATTTGTTTTTAGTGAGGGATATGGTAGTGTTTGGAATATTTGCGTCAAAGACCAAAGCTGTGTGCGCAAAGTCAAGAAAACACGTATCTGTTATAGTTTTTCGTTATAATACCACGGTATTTTTTGCACCTTTCAATTCCTGTGGTGACTATAGAATTGCTGTTAAGATTTACGTTGGATGCTGCGTCAATGAACAAAGCTGGTGCGCAAAAGTCAAAAAACACGTATCTGTTTATGTTTTCCGTATAATAAACTCGGTATTTTTGCACCTTTCAATTCACCTGTGTGACTATAGAATTGCTGTTTTAAGATTACGTGGAGCTGCATCAATTGACCAAAGCTGGGTGCGCAAAAGTCAAAAACAACATATCGTGTTTATGTTTTCGTATAATTCACGGTAATTTGGCACCTTGATTTTTCGAATCACCTGTGGTGAATATAGAATTGCGGATTTAAGATTTATAACGTGGATGCCTGCTCATAGAATAAAGAATGATGAAACAAAGCTGGGGGTGCGCAAAAGATAAAAAAACACTATCTGTTACTGTTTTTCGTATAAAACCCTGTATTTTTTTGCACCTTTCAATCACCTTTGGTTACGATAGAATGCTGTTTTTTAAAGATTTACGTGTTGCTTGCATCAAGAACAAAGCTGGTGCGCAGATATAAAAAAACACGTGATCTGTTAAGTATTCGTATAATTCACGTAATTTTTGCACCATTCAATTTGCACCTGGGTGAATATAGAATTGCTGTTTTGTAGATTTACGTGGATGCCTGCGTCAATGAACAAAAGCTGGGTGCGCAAAAGTCAAAAACACGTATCTGCTATGTTTTCGTATAATACAGCGGTAATTTTTTTATTGCACTTTTCAATACACCTGTGGGTGACGATAGAATTGCTTGTTTTTAAGATTCCTTGGATCTGCGTCAAATAACAAAGCTGGGTTGCGCCAAAAGTCAAAAAAACACGTATCTGTTATGTTGTTTCGTATAATACACGGTATTTTTTTGCACCTTTCATTTCACCTGTGGTGGACTATAGAATTTCTGTTTTAAGATTTACGTGAGCGAGCTTCGACATATAGGAACAAAGCTGGGTGCGCAAAAGTTCATTATAAAACCACGTAGTCAGTTATGTTTTTTCGGTAATAATACACGTATTAAATTTGCACCTTTCAATCACCTGTGGTGAATATAGAATTTGCTGGTTTTTAAGATTTACTGTGGATGCTGCGCATGAAACAAAGCTGGGTGTGCAAAAGTCAAAAAACACGATTTATCTGTTATGTATCAGTATAATAACACGCGTTATATTTTAGCACCTTAACCTTTCATTTCACCTGTGGTGACATAGAATTGCTGTTTTAAGATTACGTGGAAGCTGCGTCAATGAGAACAAAGCTGGGTGCAGCAAAAGTCAAAAAACACGTATCTTATGGTTTTCGTATAATACAATTACACGGTATTATTTGCACCTTTCATCAATACCTGTGGTGAATATAGAATTGGCTGTTTTAAGATTTTATGTGGATGCTGCGTCAAATGAATAAACTTGGGTGTGCAAAGTGCAAAAAACAACGTAACTGTTTGACACTCAACGCGCACGCGGCCGACTTTATTAGGTACATCCTGTCCAACTGCTCGTTAACCTTAATTTTCTAATCACCAATCACAGGCGGCAACTCAGGCATTAGGGCATGTAGACATGGTCAAGACAATCTCCTGCAGTTCAAACCGAGCATCAGTATGGGGAAGAAAAGTGATTTGAGTGCCTTTGAACGTGGCATGGTTGTTGGTGCCAGAAGGGCTGGTCTGAGTATTTCAGAAACTGCTGATCTCTGGGATTTTTCACGCAAACCATCTCTAGGGTTTACAGAGAATGGTCCGAAAAAGAAAAAAAATCCAGTGAGCGGCAGTCCTGTGGGCGGAAATTTCCTTGTTGATGCCAGAGGTCAAAGGAGAATGGCAGACTGGTTCGAGCTGATAGAAAGGCAGCAGTGACTCAAATAGCCAACCCGTTACAACCAAGGTAGGCAGAAGAGCATCTCTGAACGCACAGTACGGCGAACTTTGAGGCAGATGGGCTACAGCAGCAGAAGACCACACCGGGTGCCACTCCTTTCAGCTAAGAACAGGAAACTGAGGCTCCAATTTGCCCAAGCTCATCGAAATTGGACAGTAGAAGATTGGAAAAACGTTGCCTGGTCTGATGAGTCTCGATTTCTGCTGCGACATTCGGATGGTAGGGTCAGAATTTGGCGTCAACAACATGAAAGCATGGATCCATCCTGTCTTGTATCAACGGTTCAGGCTGGTGGTGGTGGTGTCATGGTGTGGGGAATATTTTCTTGGCACTCTTTGGGCCCCTTGGTACCAATTGAGCATCATTGCAACACCTTGTTGAATCTATGCCACGAAGAATTGAGGCAGTTCTGAAGGCAAAAGGGGGTCCAACCCGTTACTAGCATGGTGTACCTAATAAAGTGGCCGGTGAGTGTATGTTTTGGTATAATAAACGGTACTTTTTGCACCTTTCAATTCACCGGTGGTGAATATAGAATTGCTGTTTTAAGATTTACGTGGATGCTGCGTCAATGAACAATACTGTGTGCGCAAAAGTCAAAAAACACGTAACTGTTATGTTTTCGTATGATACACGGTATTTTGGCAACAAACAACCTGTGCTGACTACAAGATTGCTGGATTGTAATTTAACTGCAAGGTGGATATATCAACAGTCACAGGTGTAATGGGTAAAATTAAAATGAAAACCTATCTGAAATGTATACTGATAATAAAAGTGGAGTTTTGCAGCTAACAAAGAGACCTGCAGTTACTAGAAATGATGTGTATCCAATATAAGTTCAGGCTGCCCAATATCCAGGAAATATTTCAATAGCAAACTGTTAATAATAAAGATATTCCACTACAATGTCTACACTAAGTCTTGGTGAACTTTATCCAGTGTTCTTTATAGATAGAGCTTGTCTGTGTTCGCCCGCGGGCCCCCCCACCTGCTCCCCCCGCCATGAATTTACAGCGGTAGATGCTGCTTTAAAATTCTCTAGCTAACTACATAAAATCTTCAAATCTCTAATATAACTAAATTGGAAGGATCACAGCTAATAGTAGAGGTTTCTCTGTGCAGAAATAGACTAATTTTGCTGAGCTGTTTGGCCACAGGCAGAGCGCAGGTCCTATCCCTATGAGACGCTGAGAGACACTGAGGCTGAAACAGGAAACGCTGTTCTATGTAAAACGAGGTCATGTGATTTTTCCAGCCATCACAACCCTACACATCCCAGTCATGACGTCGCACACACATCTCACCCTGCTCTATTCTGTAATCTGATTTGCTGGCCGCCAAAATTACAGGAAGCGCCGAAAAAGGAGCGATCTTAATAGATGATGCTCAGATTTTAACCTTAATTATCGCATGATCTGGAAATTTCGATCACCATAAAAACCTTGCCGATTTCAACTTTGTCGATAAAAATCGCTCAACACTACCAGCTAGGCAAGGCCACAGGTAAATACACGGAAAATGCTCCAAGAATGTTGTCAAGGCCTCAGGTAGGTAGGTACATAAGCAGATAAGACCCCAGTTAAGTAAGTAGGCAGGCAAAGCCCGAGGTAGGTAGGTACATAAGCAGGTAAGACTCCAATTAAGTAAGTATGTAGGCAAGGTCGCAGGTAGGCAGGTAATCATATAGGGCCACAGTTAGGGGCTTCAAGTAGATATGTAAATGGGCATGGCCCCAGGTAAAAGGTAACCCCCGGGGAGGAAAATAGGCCCCAAAAAAGGATGTGGGAGGCCCCAGGTAGTTTTGGTTGGTAGACCTTAGGTAAGTAGGTCCCCAGATAGCTAGTTATGTAGGCCCCATATAGGTAGGCAGCAGTTAGGCCCCAGGTAGGTAGGCAGTAGATAGACCCCAGATAGGTGAGTAGATTTTCCCTAGGCAGGCAGTAGTTAGGCCCCAGGTAAGTAGGTAGCTAGATAGGCCCCAGGTAGGTAGTTTGTAGATAGGTCCCAGGTAGGTATGTTGTAGGTAGGCCCCAGGTAGGTAGACAGGCAGTAGTTAGGCCCCAAGTAAGTATGTAGATAGGCCCCCTAGGCAGGTAGGTACTTGGACCTTAGGTAGGTACATAGGTAGGTAGTAGATAGGCCCCATGTAGGTAGGTAAATCGGCCTCAGATAGGTAGGTAGGTTGCCCCTAGGTAGGTAGGTTGCCACTGGATAGGTAAGAAGATTGCCATTAGACAGGTTGGTTGGTTGCTCTTAGGTACGTTGAGTGGCCTTAGGTAGGCACATAGATTGCCCCAGAGGTAGGTAGGCAGTAGATTAGCCCCAGGTAGGTAGATGAACAAAAAATAAAAATAAACTCCCCTCTTCCCAGTCCACCGACAAGCAGCAGGCCGGGCTTCTCCTATGTCGTCTTATCATTGCACCATCTGTGTGATGACTCATGGTTGACCTCTATTACATCTAAGGGCTACAGCCTTAGACTTACTAGGCAGAATAGTAAGTCTAGTCTCCATTAAGGGCCAGTGCAAACATGCCTCTAAATTCTCGGGACAGAGGGCGCAGAGATTCTTAGGCATGATGTGCCAGGCGAGACCCATGATAGTTAAGCCACTGTATATGTGTCGTACCCGGGGCCCACAGGTAGAATCTTGGTCCTCTGGTTGGCCAGTCTGACAATGCATTCTCCCACCGCTGCATGTTAAGGATTGATTAAGTAATTTGTTAGTGCATTGGACAAAAAGGGTAATTTCTTCAAGTACATTTGTAGATCATTCCCTGGACTGAGCATGGAAAAACTTAAACCTGGAATATTTGATGGCCATTATATCCGTAAACTGAGCGATTCCAATTTTACCAAATGCATGAATTACACTGAGGCTTTGGCCTGGAAGAGTTTTGTCTCTGTTGTGAAGAACTATTGGGGCATCATAGAGCGGCGTTATGAAGAATTGGTGCGGATTTTTCTCGCAAATTCAGAAATTTTTGGGGGTAATATTAGCATAAAAATGCATGCCATTTAAGAAGGGTTTTTCCCGATAACCGGAGACTTTAGTGTGGACAAGGCGAGAGGTTCCCCAGGATTTAAAATGAAGAGAAGAGATATCAAAGGAGATGGGACATATCAGAAAGGGGGGACTACTTTGGGTTTCCCCAGGATTGTCCTGGGTGCACACTAAAAGAAGATTTACATTAATAACAATTAATAACTAATCAATATTTTATTAATCAAATCATACAAAACATTTTCCCCTCACTGCTAGATAGTTTTTCTTTTTTGGTAATGATAAACTGTTTACTTATTACGTGTAACTAAAATAATAATATTCTTGCCATTTTGAATGCTTTTGAAACGTGTTGCATTAAATTAGTGCCAATTTGTCAAAACCAGCACCATAAACTTAATATTAACCAGCTCAGACATCATTGGCACCAAAATCACTGTATATCAGTGTGATTAGTGCTCTGCTTGTCTGGGCTGTTAGTGTATGTTGATGGCCAGGACTTGGGAGGTTAGCAGGTATGATATACTCCTATTTACGGATGATAGACTGAACAGTGCTCCATGAGATGTTCAGAGCTTGGGCTATTTTTTAATAAATTCTAAACCTGTAACACACTTTGCTACAACTTTATCCCTGAGCTGTCAGGTGTGTTCCTTGATTTTCATAATGCTGTTTGTTCAAACCTCTGAGGCCTTCACAAAACAGCTGTAGCTATACTGACTTTAAATTAAATACAGGCATACTCCCTTTAATAATTAGGTGACTTCTAAAAGAAATTGGGCACGTTGGGTTTTATTTAGGGGTATTAGAGTACAGGGGGCTAAATACATATACACATCACACTTTTTAGTTTTTTATTTTGCAAAAAATTTGAAAAAGCACATATGATTTCCTTCACAAATACTTGCTGCTATGTGCTGCTTTATCACATAAAATATCAATAAAATGTATTTAAGTTTGTAGCTGCAACGTTTAAAAACGTGGAACAGTTCAATGGCTATGAATACTTCTTCAACCCACTGTATAATATTTTAAATGAGCAGATTTCATTCATTCTTCTAATGCAAGAAAATATTTAATGCCATGGGGAAAATTTATCATCGGTTTTGTGCAAAATTTTGGCATACCATATCTACTTTTAACCCCTGTAACCACTTTTAAAAAGTGTTTATTAATTGTGGGTGAGGTTATCCGACTGGAACCACGTTTTCAACAGATTTATTATTATTAACTTGTCCTAACACAATAATTTTTATGCTGGTGGTTTTTAGTTGTTCAAGACTCTTAACTTTCTTATTTTTCAACACATGAGAGTTGTTTTTAAGACTAAGTCTATTTTTTATTGATACTGTTTAATGTTCGATATAATGTTTTGAGAAAACAAAACAAACAATTAAAATCTACTTGGGGAAAATTGAGAAGAAAAACTCAATTGTGTCATTGCTTGTTTCTTTTTTATGAAGTTTAAAGGGGTTTTGCCACCATGTAATGTTGACGTGGAAACCTCCAAATGGGTATTTAATCACTTTTTTAAATATATGTGATTAAAAAAATTTTTAAAACTCTGAGGCTACAGATTTCTCAACCCCCCTTAGTTACCTCAATGCTTTCCCCTCGTCACGCCCCAGGAGCTGAGAGGCCGCGCTTGCGTGAAAACTTTTCTTCTGTGACGGGGAAAAAATGAATGGTAGTTTTTGAGCGATTACGTTGGCCTCGTCATCGGTCGAGGTGTAGTCGGCCATCATCGAAAAGATGTGATAGTCATGGTAGATTTGATCGTGCCCTTAAAGTCTATGGGGGAAAAAACAAACACCTTCATTCTTACACCCAAAAAAAGGGCGGAAAAAAATTGGAATTAACATCCAAACAGTCAAATGGATACATGTACATCTTAGGCAACACACTTAGGTTATAAAAAACCCCAGAAAAAAATCCACCATATTCCTATCCTTTTTGCCCCACAGCAGAGCCTTAAACCCGCACGACCCCCAAATTAAAAAGTGCCAGAAGGCAGTAAGCTTAGAACCTCATTGATTGAATGGGGTTGAATATCCCCGTCTGGAAAGCGATGAGCCCAAAAACCTGCATGACCCCAGATTTAAAAAATGCCGGGAAAAAAGAGTTTTCAACCCCCATTTTTGTTTGAAAATGGACATTTTCTATTCTGTCCTGTCCGCGTATGACCCTTAAACCTGTCTGGACCCACAGATTAAAAAGTGCTGGGAAAGGAGTCTTTCAACGCCATTTTAGTTTCACGGACATTGACCTTACCTGTCCGGGGCCACAGCATGACCCCCAAACTGCATGACCCCAGATTAAAAAGTGCCGGAAAAAAGGAGTCTTTAAACCCACCTTTTTAGTTTCACTGGACATTGACTATCCCTTTCCCTGGGCCACAGCATGAGCCCCAAACCGCATGACCCCAGATTAAAAAGTGCCGGAAAAAGGAGTCTTTCAACCACCATTTTAGTTTCACTGGACATATACTGTCCTTGTCCTGGGTAGCGCTTGCCCCCCCGGGTATATGAGTGCGGACCAATTGAGCTTCACTTGGAAATAACTGGTGGTTAACGCTCCTGTTACACCCAGGTGCCTTTTTCTTGGATTCTTTTTCTCATTTTACTCAACGTGCTGGAGGAAATTGTCTCTGTACTTTGTTCTCTGTCCGTGCTCCATACTCCATGCCCTCGGGAATAACCTACATCTGGTCAAGTTTTCCTGTACCTCCTTGTAAAATTCAGAGGAATTTTTTTACAGCTATTTTGTACATGCAAGTTTTTTAGTAGTTTAATTCTAGAAAACACATTTTTGAATATTGGCTGGAATCCCACCCTGTCTTTGTTTCTCTTTTTTTAAATTTTATTAAATGGGTTGTCTCAATACAGGGGGTTGATAGCTATGTTAAAGATCTTGCAAAAACAAGTCATTTTGCAATATGTGTCCCTTAACAGTGTCCTACCTATTCCTGTTTCTGACGCACCATCACCCTTGAGCACTCTTGACAATTGTGAAGAACAAATGTCTGTTAGAAACAACATTTTTTTTATTTAAAAGGACCTGTAGTATAGCTGCTGTCACAGCAAAAATGCCCCCAAAAATTCAAAACATGACCATGAGCCACTTTTGACAATTGTGAAGAAAAAAATGTTGTTAGAAACAACATTTTTTTTTATAATAGGACCTGTAGTATAGCTGCATTTCAAAGCAAAATGCCCCCCAAAAATTCAAAAACATGACCTTGAGCCACTTTGGACAATTGTGGAAGAACAAATGTCTGTTGGAAACAAAATTTTTTATAAAAGGAACTGTAGTATTGCCCGCATTTCAAAGCAGCATGACCCAAAAAATTATAAAAATGACTTCTCAGCCACTGTTAAAAATTGTGAGGGAGAAATCCCACTTAGAAGCCAAATTTCTTTTCCCAAAAGGACCATGATTATTGCTGTATCTCACAGCAAAAATGACCCCAAAAAATTTAAATATGATTCTCAGCCTCTATTTAAAAATTTGAGGGAAATCCCACTTAAAAGCCAATTTCTGTTCGAAAGGGACCATAATTTGGGTATCTCACAGCTACACCCCCCAAAAAAATTTAAATATGACTTCTCGCCTTTTAAAAAATTGGAGGGAGAAATGCCACTTAAAAAAGCCAATTTCTCTTCCAAAGGCCCTAATTATGGCTGTATTCACACAACATGAGTAAAAACATTGACAATGGGGGAAAAATTTCTAAAGAAAAATGAGAAAATGGAATAGGTGTTGTCATGAAACCTTGGTGTCTTTTACAGTCTCCTCACAGCAAAACCCGCAAAATGATGTTGGGAAAAAAAGAATAAAAATTTTCAGTAAGAAATTACATTTTAAAAAACATTTTTCAGAGGACCATTTCTGTTTGAAGAGGAATGTGAAGTAGACCGGCAACTAATCGGTGACCTCGGCAATTGGGGCCACAACATCATCAGAGATCCATGCCTGATTCATCTTGATGAAAGTCAAACGATCCACATTATCTGTGGAAAGCCTCCTCCTCCTCCGCTGCCTCCGGCACAGCTTCAACTCAGCCCTGACTTGCCTGAGATGATGCACCTGAGGCTGTGGGGGCCACCTTGCACTAGCTCTGGCCCGAACCATGCCTAATGAAGACCGATGAAATTGTGAAACTGTCAGGCCTTGTGGATTGACGGAGAGAAAGGCTCCGTGTTCCGAAACTGTGTCCGTTCCTCCTCGTCGCTGGAGGGACCTGTTGGGTTTCAGGTGTCCAACGAACGTTCCAGAATAAGACACCACATTGCTCATGCTGACAAGCACAATGTCGGCACTGACCATTTTGGTGGGTTCTTCAAACTGGCAAGGATGGTGCAGGCTCTTTCACCTGCTCCACTCTTTGGTGGTCAACACCCCGAGGTCCGCACCCCTGTTGTCAGGCCCTGTGTATTCGTACTCGTAATGGCATTGCCTGCTGCCCCATCGTGAGCATGTGGAGGGTGGAAATTCCAGCTGTTCCACGTCAAAAATGAGACGGTTGCGGGGAGGGCCCAGCTGACATGCAACGCAGCCAGGGGGGAAGAAACAGGGTGCGAACGGCGGAAGTGCGAACTTAGGACTTCGAGCCTTCCTCAGCAGGCAGTCCAGCCCCGGGTTTGCTCTTTAGAAATTTTGGACGACAGGTTCATGACATGTGCCAGGCAAGGGATGTGCTCCCCCACCGTCCCCCCCAGGGGGACATCCACCCAGCTCACCCGTGGGGCTGTCACAGAGATATACACCCTTGGGCCGGTTACTAGTCATGTGTCGGTGGTCAGATGGATTTTTCCCCGGCCCACAGCGCAGACAACGCGTTAAAATTTTTTTAAGACTCGTGGCTGGCCAGGGCAGGGACGGTTTTCTGGCAAAAAATGCCTGTTTGGCATTGTATTGGGGGGGGGGAAAGGGCCCAGACAGGGGGAAACCCCCCATTGTGTCCACCAGAGGAAAAAAGCAAATTTCCAAGGAAAAAGCCGGGCAATGCGACATTCAGGCTTTTGGCTTTGGGAGGGTTTTGGGTTAAAGTGTTTCTTCGCCCCCAAAACCCTGGAAGACAGAAGGTGGCTGTAGAGGGGGTACGGCATGCAGGTCGTCAAACTGGCGGAAGGAGAAGGGGTAGGATGGGTTTTGGGTGGTGCTGGTGGTACTCGGGGATGGTGGAGGCTAAAGGGAGGCTGATCCCTGATCTGACTTGAGAACAGGGAGTGGGAAGCTTGGGTGGTGGGGGAAAAGAGGAGGCGGAGACAGGGGTTTTGGACAGTGGTTGAGGCCCGGCGTCGGTCTGGTTTTTTTTGGCCCTTCGCTGATGTGACTAGACATTTTTGGTGGTGGTTAACCCTTAAGGTTTTCCCTTTATTTTGCGTTTACGGAAAAGGGGGCTATGGACATCGTGGGTGAATCAGAGGCTTGCTCAAAGAAGCCCAGGCTTGAGAGGTCCGGGGCCCTTTTTGCGGCGAAAAAGCGAGGAGCGGGGTTTGGCTGATGTGGCTGGCGGAAAATTCAGCGGAAATTCTGCGCCCCCCTTCCCCCTTTTTGAGGCGGACCCCTCTGACATCCCCCATCTTTTCCTCCTCTCCGTGTGAAGCGCTCGAAAGCAAATTCTGCTGAAAAGACCAAAGTTGGATCCGCAATGTCGTCATATCATATCAAACAGGTGACTTCGTCGCCCTGCATTCTGCACAGGAGCTGCGGGAAAAAGCAAGAGGGATGCAAGGGTTCCCGCCCGCCCGGGATTTTTGCCGTTTTCCGGTTTCCCTTCTCCTTGATGGATCAGAAATGGGCGTTAAGAGAGGAAAACTTCCTCTTTGGGGCCTTTTGATTTTTTAAATGCCGTCTGCCCCCAACCCCTTTTTTGTCATAAAGAGGTTTCAGAAAATGGATTACCCAAGTGGGGGGTACACGAGTTGACATTTGGGCTGCTTCATGTTGGGGGATGCTGGTGATGCGGGGTTGGACATTTGTGGCCGTGACTGGGAGGGAAGGGGGTAAGACTGTGGAGCAGGTTGATTAACCACTGAAGGACAGATTGGCGAGGGTTTTCGTTACTGAGATTAAGGGCACGCCCCAGCGATGACAGGCTGCGGTCCTGCAACTGAGATCCGCGGGCATGGTGTTGTCCGTCGGGAAAGGAGCCCCTTCTCTCGTACCTCTACCCCCATGCCCTACCCTTCTTTGCTCGTTTCCACCTGAAATTTTTCTCCAAATTCAGAAAAATAAAAAAATTTTTAAGGTAGGAAGGTTTTGGGAAAGTCTTTCTTAAAAGATGGCAAATCCAGTATTTCAAATCCCTCAAATCAAAACAAAATTTATGTTTCAAATTTTAAATGCAAAGTAGATCTTCACCAAAGGGCTGGGGCCCAAAGTGAAAAAACACGTATCTGAAATTTTTGGATAAAAAAAGGTATTTTTGGGACCCATCAATCACCTGTGGGGATACAAAATTGTTATTCAAAATTTTACTGCAAGTGGATCTATCAAAAAAAGCTGGCCCGCGCAAAGGAAAAAAAGTATCTGAAATTTTTCGGATAAAACAAGGGGTTTTTGGCACCTTTTAAATTTACTGTGGGGCTACAAAATTTGCGTTTTTACATTTAAGTGCAAGGTGCCCCATTTAACAAAGCTTTATGCGCCAAAGTCAAAAAACGTATCTGTAAGTATTCCCTAAAAAAAGTTATTTTTTGGCACCTATCAATTCACCCGTGGTAACACAAATTGCTGGGTTCAAATTTAACTGCAAAGGGGGCTTATCAACAAAACTGGACTGGGCAAAAGTGCAAAAAACAAGATCTTAAAGTATTGGATAATAAAAGGTATTTTTTTGGACCCATCAATTTACCCGTGGTAATTCACAATGCGGGTTAAAATTTAAATGCAAGGGGGCTCTATAACAAATCGGACGGGCAAAAGTGCAAAAAAAAACGTATTGAATGTATTCGGAAATAAAAATATTTTTTGGCATTATAATTCACCTGTGGTGACTACAAGATTGGTATTCACTTTTAAGTGAAAGGTGCTCAATGAACAAAGTGTAGTGCGCCAAAGTCAAAAAACATATCTGAAATTTATTGGGTAATCAAGGTATTTTTGGCACCTTTCAATTCACTGTGGTGACTACAAAATTTTCAGAAAATTTCCCTTTAAGGCAAGGGCCTCAATGAAAAAAAGCTGTGGCGCCAAAAGTCCAAAAACACGATCTGTAAAAGTATTGGATAAAAAAAGGTATTTTTGGCAGGATCAATTCACCCTGTGGTAATACACAATTTTTGGGGTTCAAATTTAAATGCAAGGGGGCTCTTCAAAAATTGGCTGGGCAAAGTGCAAAAAACCCGTATTGTAATGTATTCGGATAATAAAAGCTTTTTTTTGGCACCCATCTATTCCTGTGGTGACTACAAAAATTTCAGTTTCACATTTAAGTGCAAGGGGCCTCAATGAAAAAAGCTGTAGTGCGCCCAAATCAAAAAACACGTATCTAAATTTATTCGGATAATACAAGGTATTTTTGGCACCTTTCAATTCCCTGGGTGACTACAAAATTGCAGTATTTCATTTTTAAATGAAGTGCCTCAATGAACAAAGTGAGTGCGCCCAAAATCAAAAAAAAAACCCTATTGTAATGTATTGGATAATAAAGGTTTTTTTTTTGGGACCCATCAAATTTACCTGTGGAAACTACAAATTGTGGGTTCAAATTTAACTGAAGGTGACTCTATCAAAAAATCTGGACTGGGAAAAGTGCAAAAACACGTATCTGTAATGTATTCGGATAATAAAAAGGGATTTTTTGGCACCATCAATTCATGTGGTGACTACAAAAATTGCAGTATTCAATTTAAATGCAAGGTGCCTCAATGAACAAAAACTGTATGGCCAAAGTAAAAAAAAACCGTATCTGAAATTTATTCGGATAATACAAGGTATTTTTGGCACCTTTCAATTCACTGTGGTGCTCAAAATTGCGTATTTTCATTTAAGTGCAAGGTGCCCCAATGAACAAGCTGTAGTGCGCCAAAGTGAAAAAAAAAGTATCTGTAATGTTTGGATAATAAAAGGTTTTTTTGGCACCTATCAATTCACCTGTGGTAATACACAATTTTGGATTCAAATTAAACTGCAAGGTGGCTTATAAAAAAATTGGGTGGGCAAAAGTGCAAAAAACACGTATCTGTATGTATTTGGTAATAAAAGTATTTTTTTTTATATCAATTCACCCCTTTGGGAATACACATTCGCTGGATTAAATTTAACTGCAAAAGGGGGCTCTATCAAAAACTGGGGCTGGGCAAAAGTGAAAAAAAAGTATCTGTAATGTTTCGGATAATAAAAGGTATTTTTTGGCACTATCAATTCACCTGTGGTAACTACACAATTGCTGGTTCAAATTAAATGCAAGGTGGCTCTATCAACAAATCTGGATGGGGAAAAGTGCAAAAAACCGTATCTGTAATGATTCGGGTAATAAAAAGGGATTTTTTTTGGACTATCAATTTTACCTGTGGTAAAATACCAATGTGGATTCAAATTTTAATGCAGGTGGCTCTATCAACAAATTGGATGGGCCAAAAATGCAAAAAAACCGTATCTGAAATTTATTCGGATAATAAAAGGTATTTTTTGCCCCTTTAAATTTACCCATGGTGACTACAAAATTGCAGTATTACTTATGTGCAAGGTGCTCAATGAACAAAGCTGTAGTGCGCCAAAGTCAAAAAACAGTATCTGAATTATTGGATAATAAAATGTTTTTTGGACCTTTCAATTACTGTGGTGACTACAAAATTGCTGATTCAATTTAAATGAAGGGGCCCCAATGAACAAATCGGTGGGCAAAAGGGCAAAAAACACCTATCTGTAATGTATTCGGGGTAATACAAGGTATTTTTGGACCTATCAACCCGTGCTGACTCAAATTTCGGATTTAAATTTAAAATGCAAAGGGGGTATTTCAAAAAAAGGTGGGAATGGGCAAAAAAATTGAAAAAGAACACCTGTCTGAAATGTTTTATGATAAATTAAAGTGGAGTTTTGCCCTAACAAAGGACCTACAGTTACTAGAAAAGTGTGTATCCTAATTAAGTTTGGCCCAAATCCGGAAAAAATTTAAAAAGAAAATGTTAATAATAAAGCTATTGAGTGCAATGTCTACCTAATTTTTGGTGAATTTTCCGTATTCTTTATAGGCTTTTTGTGTTCGCCCGCGGGGCCTCCCTCCGCCCCCCCCCGTGACTTTACGTGGTAGATGCTCCTTTAAAATTCTCTACCCCAGCAATAAAAACTTCCAATCTCTAAAACTAATAAGTTTTAAGGATCAAGTAACAGTAGAGCTTTTCTGTGAAAAAAATAGATTAAAATTTTTTGGGGGGGTTTTTTGGACACAAGCAGAAGCCGTCCTATGCTCTGAGACGCTGGGGGACATGAGGCAAACAGGAAGGGCTGTTCTATGTTTAAAAAAAAAGGGCATGTGATTTTTCCCCGCCAATCGCAAACCCTACAATCCCTTTTGACGACGCCCAAACATCTACCCCGCTCTATTCTGTAAGCTGTTTGGGCCCCCAAAAAGACGGAAGGCGAAAATGGGCGATCTTAAAAAGATGATGCAAAAGATTGTAAATAAATTATCGATGATCTAAAAATTTTGATCACATAAAATTTGCGATTTTAAATTTGTGATAATAATCGCTCAAAACTATGAATGAGCTTTTAAAGGCACGGGTAGACAGTGCAGTCTGAGGCTGTCTTGCGTATTGGAATCCACTCTTTTACTGTTTTTTTATTTCACTTAATTTTGACACTCCCTTGGATTCCTCCCTCCTCACTCGCCCCCCCCCTCTTCCCTGCGCTTTTGATCTGCATGATTTGTATCATCCTGCTTGGTGACGGAGCTAGGGAAGTGCGTCTTTGGGATATTCCCCTTTAACATGCAGTATAAATGATCTGTAATTTTTTTTTTCTTGGGTCTGTTCAATGCTGGTGATGCCAAATTTATATAGTATTCATTGTTTTGTAACCTTTTTAACTAATAAACCTTTTTTTTTAACTTAACCTACATCTTCATTTTCTGTGAGTCATACCTTTTTTCCTGCTCCTGCACCTGTATGGAGGTTTGATTTTTGAGGGTAAAATGTAGTTATTATTGGTACCGTTTGAGTTACATGCATCTAAGGCTTTGATACTGTGCTACATAAAAGTTTCATAAGTAAAATGCTTGGACTGAGGGAAAATGTTTGGAAGTGGGTAGGTAACTGTCTCAGAAATAGAAAACAAAGGGTGGTTATTAATGGCACGTACTGGGACTGGATCCCTGTGACAGGTGAAGTACCACAGGAGTCGGTTTTGGGGCCTATTGCCTTTAATATATTTATTATCAACCTTATAGAGCCATTAAACAGTAGAATATTAATAATAGTAATTAACATAATAAAGGATAATGTTTTATTATAAAAGGATCTGGATAAGTTGGAGGCTTGGACAGAGAAATGGCAGATGAGGTTTAACAAGGATAAATGCAATGTTATGCACATGGGAAGGAAAAATCCATTCCATGATTACTTTTTAAGGGAAAAAATGCTGGGTAAAATCGACATGGAAAAGGACTTTGTAATCTTAGTTGACACTATAGGACAGTAGGCTGACGGACTGGGTGGACATATGTCTTTTTTCAGCCTTAAAACGTTGCCACTTTTTAGTCACTTTTTTTTCCAATTTTATTGGAGCTGAGGTGGCCAAAAAAAATCTCAGTTCTGGCATTGGGTATCAATATTTTCTATGGCTTTTATGATATGCTTAAAATAAGGTTTCGTTTTCATAAATCAGACTTTTGAAGACACAGCACTAACAATTATATTTCATTTTTTTATTGTTTTTTAAGGGTGTGAATGTATTCCATTACTTGATCACTTTTTATTCTAATTTGTTTTGGCAGACTAGATGACCAAAATGACATCAGTTTTGGGGCTGTGCTTTTTTTTAATGGCTTCCACCGTGTGAATCAATTAAGGTTGTATTTTTACAGATCAGACTGTTGGTAACACAGCACTACCTATTATTTTTCATTTTTTAACATATAACATAGGAAAATAAGGTTGTTTTGAAGATTTAATATTTTTGTATGTTTTGTATGTAAAGCATTTATTATTTTATTTTTACTTATGTTTTTAGCCTCCTCTAAGGGTGATCACTTATGCACTATATTGCAATAATCCAGCTGCAATAACACCTAGTAAGCTTTACTGTCAGGGCTAGGCTGTGCTCAGGCTGCAGGGATCAACAGGCTGCAGCAGCTGATTTGCGATCCCACCCTGATACACTTGCTGCTGACAGCTCTGTGAGTGACAGACGCCCAGCCACTCCGGACAGGGGGCGTATCACACCAGCCAATGGGAGGACCCGGAGGCCGCTCCAATCAGCTACTGGGGCGGTATCCGGGAATCCCATTTAAACTCCCTGAAGGCTGAGTGCAGCGCCTGTGATATTTTCCTGGCTGCCTATTACCTGTGCTATTCTGTTGTCTGCTTACCTGTGTTCCTGACCTCGGCTTGTTCTCCTGACCCCGGCTTGTCTTCTGATTTTGCACCTCGCTCCCGTTTGGCTTTTGACCTCAGCTTGTTTACGTTTATCCCTCTGGTTCTGATTTGTGGCTTGGCGTTCCTGATTTGGTTTTGACCCGGACTGTCTGACTATTCTTCCTCCTGACGGCCCCAGCACTTTAGTAGTGCAGGGACTGTCACCCAGTTGCCGTCTGCCGCCTAGGGCAGCACGTCAAGCAGGCAGGGACAGTGGGCTGGGTTCCAGTCAGGGCTCACTGTACCTCCCTTGACGTGACATTATCACAGGCCGAAACCGTTAGTGCTCTACCCTCACTATGAACCCCATGACAGCTCTGGTAGAGCAGATGCAGGGGCTAACCCAGCTAGTCCAAGATCTGGCGCTGAGGGTAGAACAGCAGGAGTCTACCCCAAGTCAGGGTGTCCCTACACTATCCTCCCCTGCTGTGGAGCCCCCTCCATTATTTGCACTCCAACAACACCTGGACGATGTTGAGAACAGAGGAAGAAGGAACAATGTACGGATCAGGGGTCTTCCGGAGTCCATTCCCTCTTCTGATTTGTACTCCACCGTCTCCAACATCTTCAACGATATTCTTGACCGAGCGCCCACCATGTTCATTGAAATGGACAGAGTTCATAGAGCATTGCACACCCCTAGCAAAGATATCCAACATCCACGGGACATTGTCTGCCACATACATTTTTAGATCCTTAAAGAAGAAATTATGCAGAAGGCACATAGGCATCATTCTCTGACCTATCAGGGCCAACCCATACAAATTTTCCCAGATCTTTTCCCAGATCTTTCGCGACACACCTTGTACCGTTCCCTGCAGCGCCAGCAGGGAGGCAGAAGAGGAATCTTGTGATTGTTGCAAACAGTCCACTCTCGTAGACACAGCAGAGAAATCGGTACGGAATTGTGCGAAGTCCTTCCTGCACTCCTCCACGAGTCGTTGCGCCATAGAGGAAATATCCTGTCTAGTGGGGAGGTTTTGAGTGAGGCGTTGGAGATCCGCAAGAGTGATTGGGTCACTGGATTGGCCTGCTGGATGGGCGACTGCTGGCGTTTGCTTCAGCTGATGAGTCTCCGCCCGTGAAGGAGACACGAGCAGTGGATAGGGCTGGCATGCAGGGCCCGGCAGAGAGTGGTCCAAGCTATAATGTACGCCAACATCTGGCATTGAAGGAGCTCCAACCATTTGGGGGGCACAAGCCGGGGAGTTTGGAACAGAGGCACTGCCCACAGAGGGAGAGGTGTAGTGCACTTCTTGGTAGCCCTGGTTAGAGGGATCCCCCCAAGAGGACCCTGTTGACCAGGCTGGAGAGGGCTGATACCGCTCCGGACAGGGGGAGCAAGCAGAGCCCTGATGGACCTGTGAGGCTGAGGCAGGCCAGTCCAAAAACATGTGGGAGGGCGAGGTCGGACTCCCCAAGTGTCCCTGCGCCCCTACATTATGAGGGTCCCTCACCCCCAATGCTGGCTGCTCCAGAGGTGTCACTGGTGTACCCTGGGGCAGATGGATCCCAAGAGGATCAGGATTTCCCAAGCCCAATGTGTGCTGAGGGGAGACGGTGGAACAGCCAGGTGTGGGGCCCTGGGCATGACTGTGGCCTGGCAATCCTCAGGTTCTCAGGCAACAGGAGGGCCTTTTTGGCATTTAGAGAGGGATGTCGCCTGTATTTAAGGCTCCGCCTATGTACCTCGGGCAATGAGGAGCAAAGAGTGGGAATTGTTATTTCCTTACTTCAGGGTCCCCCCCAGAAGTGGGCATTCTCGTTACCACCTGACTCGCCAGAACTATCTTCTGTGGACAGGTTCTTTGCCACCTTAGGGGTACTTTTTGATGACCCGGATAGGGAATCTGTGGCCGAGGCTCACCTGATCACCTTGAGGCAGGGTAAAAGGACTGTGGAGGAGTATTGCTCCGAATTTCGGCGCTGCTGTGTTCCGTCTGGGTGGAATGACCCAGCTCTTAGATGTCAATTTAGACTAGGGTTAGCTGACCATGTGAAGGATTTATTGGTGGCTTACCCTACCTCTGGTACTTAAGATGAGGCTATGGATTTAGCCGTTCGGCTGGACAGACGTTTTACGGAGAGACGTCGAGAGAAGGCTACCATCCCGGTGGTTCACTCCAGTCTTCGCCCACGGTTCCCGATATAAGGAGCCCATGCAAGTGGGGGCTTCTTCTGCAAAACTGCGGCTAGGGACCGTAGGACTTCTCGTCGTATCCAGGATTATGCTTTACTGTGGCGAAGATGGACACGGCATAAGGAGTGCTTCCAAGAGGAAGACCAGGTCGGAAAACTCCAGCGCCTAGGTGGTTGGCAGGAAGATTCACCTAGGCAGCAGGTATTTCCTATTGTATCCAAAAAAATTGTGCCTACCAGTTAAGATTTCATAACTTGTCGTTGTCTGGTTCTGGGAGTGCGTTGTGGATTCTGGATCAACTTCTAATTTTTTTGATGCGTCTTTCGCCCAAACGTCTAGGCCTACCTTGGAGACCCAATCTGATTCTCTGCAGGTGGTGGCTATTGACTCTACTCCTCTAGCTCGGGGCACAATCCAACATTGTACTCCTGACTGGAGATGGTGGTGGGACATCCATACATATTAAAAGGTGTATTCTATTTATCAATGGAGGGGCTGCCCGCTGATGGGTTTTGGGGCTGCCCTGGCTTCAAAACATAAACCCAGTGTTTGACTGGAATTCAGGTGAACAAGTCAAGTGGGGGGGCAACGTGGGGTTGACAAATGTCTCCCCACCATACTGGGAATAGTGAGGTGAAGCAGATTCCTGTTTTCATTCGTGATTTTGCTGCAGTATTTTCTCAAAACAGTCGGAATACTACCCCCACATAGATCTTACGACTGTGCCATTGCCCTGTTACCCGGAGTAAAGGTTTCCCAAGGGGAGGATATATAATCTGTCTGTCCAGAAAGACTAGCAATGAAACAATATATTGGGCAGAAAGCTTACAGAAGGGGCATATCCACCTTCAGTGAAATCCCATGGGTGCAGGTTTTTTCTTGTAGGGAAAAAGGATTGAAGCCTCCGTCCATGCATAGATTACCGTGAACTAAATAAAATAACGAAAAAAAACCCAATACCCGTTACCCTTGATCCCTGAACTGTTCAACCCAAATCCAGGGAGCAAAATGGTTTTTCCAAGTTGGACCTTAGAGGGGCCTATAACCTCATCCGTATCCGAAAGGGATGAGTGGAAAACCGCGTTTTAAACACTCTAAAGGGCCCAAATTTTGATATCTTGTGATGCAGTTCGGTTTTTGTAATGCTCCCGCAGTGTTCCACAACCTGGTTAATGATGTTTTCCGTGAACTCATTGGTTGTTGTTTGGTCGTTTACCTGGGTGACATTTTAATCTATTCTGAAGATTGGTCATCCCACGTTAAACATGTACGACAGGTAGTGCAAATCCTGCAGGACATTAGTTTGTCTAACTCGAAAATTGTGTTTACGGGTTTCGGTAGGTACCTTTTCTTGGGTACATCCTGACTCCTAACTCATTTCGTATGGACCCCGGTAAAATTCAGGCCATTCTCGATTGGGTCCGCCCTTCATCTCTGAAGGCCCTGCAGCGATTCCTAGGGTTTGCTAATTATTATCGTAAATTCATTCGTAATTTTTCTTTTTTAGTTGGGCTGTTGACTGACTGACCAAGAAAGGGGGCGAAGTTCAGTAATTGGCAACCTGAGGCCATTTGAAGCATTTGAGAACTTAAACAGTGTTTTTGTATCAGCTCCTGTGTTGATTCAAGCAGATCATAGAAAAACCATTTGTCGTTGAGGTTGATGCTTCCGAGTATGGCGCAGGTGCGGTCTTGTCTCAGGGGTCTGCTACTAGGGACTAACCTTCGCCCTTGTGCCTTCTTTTCACGTAAATTTTCCTCAGTTGAAAGGAATTATGACATGGGTAATCAAGTGGGCCTTTGGGGAATGGCGCCACTTCCTCGAAGGTGCCCAGCATCAAGTCATGGTCCTTAATGATCATAAGAACCTCACCTTTTTTAGAGAGTTCTAAAAGGTTTGAATCCACCCAGGTACGCTGGGCATTGTTTTTTACGCGTTTCAACTTTGTTTTTTACTTACAGACCTGGTTCGAAAAATGTGAAGCTGATGATCTATCTAGAAGTTTTCTGTCCCACCACGCATCCCAGGGGGAAATCCGGTACCTATATTTGCCCAAGGGAGACTGTTGTCTCAGCTATTTCCCCTGATTTTAGCCACTGAGATTAAGTCCCACCAGATATGAGACCTGCTAATTGTCCTGTTTCGAAGGTCTTTGTCCCCACTCAGTTCCGGTTACGAGTATTAAAAGAATTTCATGATTCCGTGTTATCTGGGCATCCTGGAGTGGTTTTTTTTCAGAAATGTTTTTTTGTGCAGAACTATACGTTGTATTTGGCACATATTTGCTTTTAAACTATATAAGGAGAAGTAGATACCTCCATTTTGTTTCCTGCAACACCGCCCACCTCCACAGGCTGTTATATCAATGCACTACGCTTTTAAAGGTTGGTGCTTTTTTTATTTTTCTTTCTGCTTTTGAAGGCCGTTTTGGCACAGTTTAGAGGTCCCGAAGTTGAAACCCCGGGAGAGATAATATAGGTAGGGCCACCAACTGAGATCCCGTTGTAAGCCGGGGTGGTTGAGAAATTTTTGGCCAAAAACATGCGGACCAAAATCTCAAAGTTTTTATTCATTTATTGTAGGATAGCAATAAAATGCTCCTTTGGACATTTCCATTTGTTTTTTTTGCCCTTTTTGCAGTGGTGTGCCACTGGTATTGGACTGTGTGCATATGTATATGGTGCCCAACCATGCCATTTTCACCCAGGTTCGCAGTGTTTTTTCAGAAATGTTTTTTTGTTCAGAACATAAAAGTTGTATTTGGCACATATTTGCTTTTAAAACTAAAATAAAGGGGAAGTAGATACCTCCATTTTGGTTTCCTGCACCCGCCCCCGCTCCACAGGCTTTTTATATCACTGCACTACGCTTTGAAAGGTTGGTGCTTTTTTTTTATTTTTTTTCTCTGCATTTTGGAGGGCCCTTTTTGGGACTGTGAGAGGTCTGAAGTTGACCCAGGTGAGAGAAATATAAGTAGGACCACCCACTGAGATCCCGTTGTAACCGGGGTTTGGGTTGAGCATTTTTTTGGGCCCAAAAACATGCGGACCAAGAATCTCAAAGTTTTTTTCATATATTGTAGATAGCATAAAAAAGCTTTTTTGGGGATTTCCATGTGTTTTTTTTTGCCCTTTTTGCAGTGGTGTGCCACTGGTATTGGACTGTGTGCATATGTTATGTGCCGCAGCCATGCCAGTGGCACCCAGGTTCGCAGTGTTTTTTTCAAAAATGTTTTTCTGTGCAGAACTATACCTTGTATTTGGCACATATTTGCTTTTAAACTATATAAAGGAGAAGTAGATACCTCCATTTTGGTTTCCTGCACCCGCCCACCTCCACAAAGGCTGTTATATCAATGCACTAACGCTTTGAAAGGTTGGTGCTTTTTTTTTATTTTTCTCCCCTCCCCATTATGGAGGCCGTTTGGCACAGTGAGAGGTCTGAAGTTGACCCAGGTGAAGATAATATAGGGGTAGGGCCACCCAACTGAGATCCCGTTGTAAGCCGGGGGTGCTTGAGCATTTTTTGGCCAAAAAACATGGGACCAAGAATTCAAAGTTTTTTCATTATTTGTAGATAGCATAAAAGCTCCTTTGGAGATTCCCATTGTTTTTTTTTTGCCCCTTTTTTCAGGGGGTGTGCCACTGGTGTTGGACTGTGTGCATATGTATATGTGCCGCAGCCATTTCCGTGCCACCCAGGTTCGCAGTGTTTTTTTTCAAAATTTTTTTTCTGTGGCAGAACTAATACTTGTATTTGGCACATCTTTTTCTTTTAAACTATATAAGGAGAAGTAGTTACCTCCATTTTGGTTTCCTGCACCCGCCCACCTCCACAGGCTTGTTATATCAATGCACTACGCTTTGAAAGGTTGGTGCTTTTTTTATTTTTTCCTCCTGCATTTTGGAGGCCGTTTTGGCACAGTGAGAGGTCTGAAGTTTGCCCAGGTGAGGGGGATAAGATAAAGTTTGGACCACGCCCTGAGATCCCGTTGTAAGCCGGGGGTGGCTTGAGCAAATTTTTTGCCAAAAACATGCGGACCAAGAATCTCAACGTTTTTTCATATATTGTTAAAATAGCAAAAAAAATGCTCCTTTGGAGATTTCCATGTGTTTTTTGCCCTTTTTTGCAGTGGTTTTGCCACTGGTAAATTGGACTGTGTGCATATGTAAAATGTGCCGTAGCCATGCCAGTGGCACTCAGGTTCGCAGTGTTTTTTTCAGAATTTTTTTTTTGCAGAACTATACGCTGTATTTTGGGACATATTTGCTTTTTAAACTATATAAGGAGAAGTAGATACCTCCATTTTTGGGTTTTTCCTGCACCCGCCCCACCTCAACAGACTGTTATATCAATGCACTACGCTTTTTAAAGGTTGGGGCTTTTTTTATTTTTTTCTCTCTGCATTTTGGAGCCGTTTGGCACAGTGATAGGTCTGAGGTTGACCCAGGTGAGAGATAATATAGAGTAGGACCACCCCAACTGAGAAACCCGTTTGTAAGTTCGGGGTGGCCTTTTAGCATTTTTTGGCCAAAAACATGCGGACCAAGAATCTACAAAGTTTTTTCATATATTGTAGATAGCATAAAATGCTCCTTTGGAGATTTCCATGTGTTTTTTTGCCCTTTTTGCAGTGGTGTGCCACTGGTAATTGAACTGTGTGCATATGTTTTATGTGCCGCATCCATGCCAGTGGCACCCAGGTTCGCAGTGTTTTTTTCAGAAATGTTTTTTGTGCAGAACTATACGTTGTATTTGGCACATATTTGCTTTTAAACTATATAAGGAGAAGTAGATACCTCCATTTTGGTTTCCTGCACCCGCCCACCTCCCCAGGCTGTTATATCAATGCACTACGCTTTGAAAGGTTGGTGCTTTTTTTTTAATTTTTCTCTCTGCATTTTGGAGGCCGTTTGGCACAGTGAGAGGTCTGAAGTTGACCCAGGTGAGAGATAATATAGAGTAGGACCACCCAACTGGCCAAAAACATGCGGACCAAGAATTTAAAAGTTTTTTCATATATCCTGGAGTGGCTGGCACAAAAAGGCTTATTTCTCGTATTTACTGGTGGCCGTCATTGCCTCGTGATGTTGAGGCTTATGCGGCATCTTGTGAAGTCTGCGCTCGGGCTAAGTTCCCAGAACTCGTCCTCCTGGTGAACTATGCCCTCTATCTGTACCTGAACGTCCGTGGACCCACATCTCCATGGATTTCATGACTGACCTTCCTATCTCAGAGGGTAAGTCCTTTATTTGGGTGGTAGTGGATCGTTTCAGTAAGATGCGCCATCTGGTTCTGCTAAGGGGGTTACCGTCGTCCAAAAAACTTGCTGAATTTTTTATCAAACATGGTTAACCGGAGAATATTGTTTCTGACAGAGGAGTTCAGTTTGTTTCTCGCTTTTGGAGAGCCCTTTGCAAGGCTCTGGGTATCACCCTGTCCTTCTCTTCTGCCTTCCACCCAGAGACTAATAGGCAGACTGAGAGGGTAAATCAAATGGTAACACAAAAACTCCGTTGTTATGTATCGGATCTGTAGGTAGACTGGGTAAAATACTTACCGTTGGTTGAATTTGCCATTAATAATCAGGATAGTAGCTTGTCTGGTACCTCACCATTTTACTGTAATTATGGTTTTCACCCAAGGCATGCACCATTTTCCAGTGCTACTTCTGATCACAGCGGGGTGGATGTTATCATTAACCCCTTAAAGACCTTGGGCGTATGAGTACGACCCAGGGCCGCTAAGGGGCTTTTGCGCTGCGACCCTCCCCCCCCCCCGCACAGCCGCCGGGTGTTAGCGGAAAATCGCCGCTAACACCCGGCAGTAACAGCAGTGGCGGGTGGCTCTACCCGCTGGCGCTGTTTTACCCATCAGACACCGCGCCAAAGAAGGCCACGGCGTCTGAATGAATGCCGATCGGTGCCGAGCACCGATCGGTACGGTCATCGGCACCGATCCGACGACCGGGCATGGTGGTGGGGAGCCTTGTGAAGGCTCCCGTCACTTACCCTGGCCGGTTTTCCCCACTTCCGTCCGCAGACAGGAAGTGGGGAAACAGCCATCTTTGTACACCCTAAATGCATTGCCTATGCAATGCATTAGTGTTGTATTAACAATCGCGCCACCTAGTGGTCAAGTACCAGTAGTGGCCTCAATGTTACAGTAAAAAAAAAAAAAAAAATAGTTTTAAAGTACAGAAAAAAAAAGTATTAAAACTTCAAATCACCCCTGTTTCCCCATTTTACAAATAAAATAATTAAAATAATAAAAAAAGTTACACATATTTGGTATCTCCGCGTCCGAAAAAAGTCAGATCTATAAAAATATAACATCATTTATCCCGTACACTGAACACCGTAGAAGAAAAAAAATTCCAAACGCCAAAATTGCGTTTTTTGGTCATTTTACGTCACTGAAAAAATGGAATAAAATGATCAAAAAAGTCGCATGCATTCCAAACTGCTAGCGATAAAAAGCACACTTCAGCCTGCAAAAAATGCCCCCCTCACTGACTCCGTAGTGTTTAGTACAAAAAAGTTATTGGTCGCACAAAATGGCGCCATGGCGCAAATTTCAAAAATAGAAAATGTTTGGAATTTTTTTTACGGTACCAAAACATAACGGAAACCCTACATGTTTGGTATTGCCGGATGCAAGACAACCTGTAGAATACAGATAATACATTATATTTACCGAAGATTGAACACCATAAAAGCAAAACCCTCGCAAACATGGCAAAAATACATTTTTTTCACAATTTGCCCCACTTGGAATTTTATTGCTGTTTCCCAGTATATTCTATAGTATAGTGAATAGCACCATTAGAAAGTACATATTGTCCCGAAAACTAAAAGCCCTCATGTGTCTATGTAGGTGGAAAAATAAAAAAGTTATGGCTTTCAGAAGGCGAGGAGGGAAAAACTAACGTGTCACCAAAAAAAAACGCCTGGTCCTTAAGGGATTAAAGATCTGTGCACAGTCTGGGCCCAAGTTCAGAAGGACTTGTTTCATACCCAGAACATCCAGAAGAAAAGTTCTGATAAGCAGCGTATTTGTTCTAGAGGGGTTGCGGTTGGGGAAAAAATATGGTTATCCACCCGAAATCTGCGATTAAAAGTTCCCTCTGGTAAACTCACGCCGCGTTATGTAGGTCCATATGTGGTTCAGGAGGTGGTTAATCCGGTAGCTTATCACCTGAAATTACCCTCTTCTCTCCGTATACATAACGTGTTCCATCGGGCACTTCTTAAGAGGTATATTCAGCAGGTGACTCCGCCCTCTAGGTGTCCTTCTCCAGTTTGCATAGACGGGGAGTTAGAATATGAAGTCGCCCGTAATTTGGATTCTCCTAAGGTCCAAAGGTCTATACAGTACCTGGTCCATTGGAAGGGGTATGGTCCTGAAGAGAGATCATGGGTTCTGGCGAAATCCATCCATGCTGATTGCCTGGTGAAGGAATTCCATGAGTCCCACCCAGACAAACCCAGACCAGGGAAGGGTCCAGGGGCCCCTCATAAAAGGGGGGTACTGTCAGGGCTAGGCTGCGCTCAGGCTGCAGGGATCAACAGGCTGCAGCAGCTGGTTTGCGATCCCACCCTGATACACTTGCTGCTGACAGCTCTGTGAGTGACAGACGCCCAGCCACTCCGGACAGGGGGCGTATCGCACCAGCCAATGGGAGGACCTGGAGGCCGCTCCAATCAGCTGCAGGGGCGGTATCCGGGAATCCCAGTTAAACTCCCTGAAGGCTGAGTGCAGCGCCTGTGATATTTTCCTGGCTGCCTATTACCTGTGCTATTCTGTTGTCTGCTTACCTGTGTTCCTGACCTCGGCGTGTTCTCCTGACCCCGGCTTGTCTTCTGATTCTGCACCTCGCTCCCGTTTGGCTTTTGACCTCGGCTTGTTTACGTTTATCCCTCTGGTTCTGATTTGTGGTTTGGCGTTCCTGATTTGGTATTGACCCGGACTGTCTGACTATTCTTCCTTCCACAGCCCCAGCACTTTAGTAGCGCAGGGACTGTCGCCCAGTTGCCTTCTGCTGCCGAGGGCAGCACGTCAAGTAGGCAGGGACGGGGGAGTGGTTCCAGTCAGGGCTCACTGTACCTCTCTTGACGTGACATTTACATGATCAGGTGAGGAAAGAGGTGCCCCCTCCTGTATAACTGCCTAGATGGCACGGTTATGCTGATGGCTGAAGGCAAGTGGTGGATGGTAGCTCCTGAGTTCACTAAATGCATCCATTATTGTTCAAACTCTAGTGCAAATCTACCACTGCTCATAGCAGATTTCATTTTTTTGTTAATTTTTCAATGTTCAAAATGCTCCCACATGAAGTATAGTTTAAGATTGGCATCTGAAATGTCAATTTTAATAATACTCCATGTGTTAATGTAAAAGAGAGCAGTATAAATTATACATTTGCATACTGAAGGTAAGGCCTATTTAGCTTTACAATTTGTTGGAATTAAAGAGGTTGTCCACTAAAAAAAAAAAAAAGAAATGGAATGAAGTGATACTTACTTACTGTTCCCCTGTCACTACCACTCTGGAGCACATCAGTGATCCGCTCCTCTTCACTTCCGAGTTCTCATCCGAAAATTCTGGAGGGTCTTGCACTACATTGCAAGTAAATCAATCGTGATCCTCTACAGCGTGTTGTGATGAGAACCTGAAAGTGTGGTGTGTGGTTGTGGTGGGGACCAAGTAGGTAAGATTATTTATTTTATTTTTTGGCCCACCCAAGCCCTGATGTCTTGTAATTTCATTTTTAGTTGACAACCCCTGCTTTACACAAAATTTCTGAAATGTTATTGTTTTTATACTTTTTTATTAATTTCATTCAAACACTTCAAAATATGGCACTGCTTTTTTCAAATTAATTTTCTCCATTTTGCTTTTAGGGCCTTGTGGGACAGATATATTTAAATCACATGCAGAGAAGAACAGGTAGTTCACAACAACAAATCCTGCAAAACCTTGTATGTATCTTATTTATTTCTGAGTACAATCTGTAGGCATTTTGCTCATCTCTCAATACACTTGTAGCAATGTTTGATGTAATTTGGCCTCACTGTGCTGATGTGGTCATTGCAGTTATTAATCTGCCCTCTATAAAACATCTTCCTTTGTATAAATGCCAGATCCTCCATTATGAACATTTTGCAATACAATGTTCTGTGACTATGAACAATAACTCTGTCTTGATGCAACATGTAATTTTAGTGATAGGCACATGAAGTTATTTTTAGCCATTTGAGCTATAATTATTTCCATACAGTAGTGTGCTTTTACAAGAATATTTCACTATATCTGCAAACATTAGTATATGACAATGTAGTTTATTGATTAAAGTATTGAATGATCTGTTCTTTTTTAGGATATGTTCACATACAGAAGTTGCTGGAAAAAGTCTGCAACAATCACACTGGCCTCCACGGGTAAGTTTGCAATAACAAATCTGCACTGAATTGTGTGGTTTGGTTGTTGATTATCTAGCGGAGATAAAGAGCATAAAAGAGATAAAAGGCTATTCCCACCTACCCGCTGTTCACATGACAATGAGTCTTCTCTGAATAGCTGGTCACCAACGATGATGTCACAGTCCATGCGACGGCTGCAGCAGGTCCATGGTACCAGAGGAGCAGACAAAAACAATGGTCAGGTAGTCTGTAGTCTGAGTCGAGTCAGGACAGACAGTGGACCCAAAAGAGATTGCAGAAAATCCCAGAAAAGAACACCAATGGTCACAAGAGTCCAGTAACAGGCAGGGTGACAGGTAGGTAGAGTGCACTGTCCCTTTAAATCAAGGAGTACCTGGGCACATGCCCCATTCAGAATGCACCTGTTGCTGGAGGTGAGGTCAGGTCCCAGAATGTCTGGGTAAACTATGCTTGCCATCGGCCCATATATTCAATTGTATGGGAAGACGAGGAAAAACTAAAGACGCCGCGGTATTATACATGTTGTATAATACACTGGCACCAGAAGACAATCGGAGAAAAAACAACCTGGGTAGACAACAGGTCGTTTTTTCTATTAAAGTCTATGGACAGCATAAACGATAGTATTTTCGTCCATTTTAGAATCCTAAAACCGCCACAAATACGATTGTTTTTCATTGCTGTGTAGACATAGCCTAAGAGAGAAAAACTTAATCCTGCCAAGACACACTGTTAGCTGCTTATTTTTGTATGTAAATACACAGACATCTTTACCATAGTGGAGTTTGGAGTGTGACTGTTTGAGGCTGTGCACAGGTATCTTTTATACTGATAACAAGTTCAAACAGGTGCCATTACTACAGAGGGAAGTAAAGAAGAAGGTACAGGTCTGTGATAGCCAGAAATTTTGCTTCTTTGTAGGTGACCAAATACTTATTTTACACCATAACTTGCAGATAAACTCTTTCCAAATCAGACAATGTGATTTTCTGGATTTGTTTTCTCAGTTTGTCTCTCATAGTTGAGATCTACCTATTATGTCAATTACAGGCCTCTCTCATCTTTTTAAGTGGGAGAACTTGCACAATTGGTGGCTGATTAAATACTTTTTTCCCCACTGTATCCTTCTTTTAAAGAAATTGAAAAAAATATATGTATGCTGACTGTAATAATCTTTATCACAAATCTTGCCCGCCAGCAGATAACCCATTCAACGAGTCCGCAACACTGTCCTAAAAAAAAGTTTCTAATCAAACTTCCATTGCATCATAGAACTATAACTCAGTTATTAAAAATCTTGTGACATTAAAATCCCTTTGTGCTTCTATTACCTGTATATTTTGTTTCATCAGGAATATATCAGATGTGCAAGTGCATATAGCATAGAGTTTGGCTGATGAGCTCACTGAAATGTTGACCTGTGAGAAAATGTGGAGTTCCTCACAGGTCAACATCTATCTGCACTTGTCAGTCACATGCCACAATGAATTCACTTGTACCAGTGATATACTGCCTAACGAAGCAATCAGCGCAGGTCATAGATAGGGATTTGACTCTGCGGGTCTGTAGCACCTCTGTTGTACGATATATATATATATATATTTTATATATATATATTATATATATATATATAATATATACCACACACACACACGCCAGCTGTTTCCCCTGTATGAGTGTTAGCCCTCTTTCCACTGTTGTAGATATATGGGCAATTTATGTTGTATGTGTATTTAAATACAAGGTTATGTTTATGTTTAGTTCTCATAAGGTATAAACTACTAATCTATGAATAAGAAATGCCATAAAGGTCCAGCTTTCCATAAAGGACACAAATTATTCTAGAAAAATTGTCTAAAATCCACAGCTTAAATCCTACAGATATTTTTGTAGATAGATATATTTTCTAGCTATCTATATTTTAGATATATCCTAAATTCTATAACTATATATTCTATAATTATAATATAACTACAGGGGTAACATTGAAATGAAATCGGTTCACCATGTAGCCGCGTGAGTGTAGTCCTGCTGAGTTGATTCGGTGCACGGAAAAATACAACATCTCCTGTTGTCTGGCACAGCCACAATCATGAAAAATGTACAAAACCAGCATTTTATTATACAAGCATCGCTAGCTTGTATAATAAAACTTGACTTTTATTGAGTCTTCTTAAAACAGTATACAACCATGTTGCAATGGACTATCACTGCTGTGCTGACAGGTTTTAGCATAAACACCTGACTCAGTAGCACACTAACATAATTACCTGGCCGAAATAAGTAGAGGGAACTCAGGTGGTACTGATTAGAATGTCTGATTCCACATCCTTTTGGAGGTTCTATCATAGTCATACCAGCCAGGTATTACAGCATAATAAAACCACGACATTATATAAAATTCATCAGAAACTGATAATTACACAAGTGCAACAAATAAATATGTACATTGATTATCAAAAAAGCTTAACCCTGCTTTTGATACTGATGAAGAATATGCTGTCTGATATTTAAGCCTTTTGGCTGCCTAGTTGCCAAAGTGTAGATCCACTTGGATTCGCGGCTCAACACCTTCCTATGTAAATTGCCCCCTCTGAGGGGTCTCAATACTTTTTCTACAGCTATGACCTGAATACTATAGAGATCGCTGCTGTGTATAGTGCGAAAGTGCTTGTACACTGCTGACATTTTCTTGTTCCAACATGGGTTGCATGCATCTGATAGATGCCTCCTGATACGAGTTTTGAGGCTGTTAATAGTACAGCCAACATATTGTACTTGGCAGGCAGTAAATCAAAAATATAAAATTTTTAGAATTACAGTTGATATAATTACGGTACCTGTTTTTTACTCCCTGCCAGTAACGTATGAAGAAAAGATACTCGTTTTTATAAGATATTGACATGTTATGCTTTTGGATTGGCTACATTTAAAGCAACCTTTTAATGCTAGCCAGGTCTCTGGTATCTGAGGATTACCTGAAAATAAGCTAAGAGAGATGACCTTGCCAATAGTTGGAGTCCACCTAGAAACAAAATTGACCCCCCACTTTGTAAAATGGCTGATAAATTCTCATGAGTGTAAAGAACTGGCAAATGTTTCTTGACAATTTTCATTACATGATGATATTGTGGACTAAAATCTGTAGAAAATGTAACAATTTTTGTTCATGATCTCCCTGTTGTTTCTTTCTTTTGACATTTAATAGCTCCTTCTGAGAAATTGCCCACACCTTCTGTGCTGCTGTATTTAAAATAGTTTGACAATAACCACAATTCCTTAGTTTATTTAACATAAGCTTTCATTTGTTTTGTATTGGGATACTGTGGTGATATTCCTGTTAGTGTGCCTTAAGTCCCTTATAAGCATATTGTGTATCACATGTCATGTATGGCATGATGAGGCCAATAACGTAAAAAAGAAAAAAAGTTGTGTTTGAGTAGAAAATCTATTACCAACATAATAAATTCTCTGATGACAGTCCGTAAACCACTCCGTTGTTGCAAAGAGCAAAGACTGTTCCAGATATTTGATAGCTAGCTCATGGGGTATAGAGGGATATAGTGTGACAACACCGCATGTGAGCTATGTATAATGGTATTCCCAAGTGGTATATTCCCAACTAATAATAGTATGCTTGGTATCTTGTAAAAAAAATGGGTAAATTCTTAAAAAGTGGTTGGAGAAGATGGTCTAACCATGCCCCGAAACATTCTGCCAGGGAACCAATTCTAGATATGATAGCTCTGAATGAAGGAGGAAATATATCTTTATGGATTTTAGGTTAATGAATGCAACATTGGGCAAACCGGATACTCCACGTATAATTGGTCTGCTAGTTTCTTGGTAATAGCACCCATTTTGATACCCTCCTCTAGCAAGGGGACAGTATGTTACTATATCATCAAGAAGTTCAAAATTCAATTTTCTATATGGCCCTGAATCTAGGACTGTAATAGCTCCCCCCCTTGTCGGCCATTCTCGATACTGTATTGTTGTTGGATTTCAGCATTTTTAAGGCTGAAGATTTACCTTAGCTTAAATTGTCATATCTCCTAAACTTGTTAGATTTAAAAATACGATTGCTACAGAGTAAGGTGTTTGTGCCGAAACGTGTCAGCCCAGCAGTGACATTCCATTGCAACATGCCATAGTCTATGGCTGTATACTATTTTAAAATGACTCAATAAAAATCAAGTTTTATTATACAAGCTAGCGCTCTGTCCACTTACCTACGATGCTGGATTGTAAAAAAACGTTAACAAATAGTCATCCCTTAATGTGATTAAAAAAAGTAAAAAAACGTAAAAAGTGTGAAAAAATAATAAATAAAATAAAAATAAAGATTTAACAAAAACAATTGTGCATACATTACACAAAAAATACCTACACATTTTAGGTACCTGTATGACTCTAATAACCTATAGAATTAATGTAACAGTTATTTAGTGTGAAATGTGAATGGTGAAAAATTAATTTAAAAAATCAAACGCAGAAAATGCTTTTTTATGTTCATGATGCAAAACATTTTTTTTTCAATTGTGCAGTAGTTTATATGTTAACTCAAACTACTGATCCCAAAAACACAACTTCTCCTGCATAAAACAAGCCTTCATACAATTTTGTCATAGAAAAAATAAAAAGTGTATGACTGTTGAAACCCAGGCAGAAAAAACTGAAAACTTTAACTGGCCATTAATGGGGTTTTGCTATGATATAATATTGTTGTGGAAACATCCAAAATGCACATTTAATCAAGTTTTTAAGTATAATTAATTTTAAAATATGGACCAAATTAGATCAGTGCTCTCCTTCCTGTTTCCTATGTGTACTGCTCGTTGTCAGAGGTTCTGACCAGCACTTATCTTCTGCCTTGCTGGCCGCGCTTGCTTAGTTGTATCTTTACAGCACTTTATAAATGTTTCTGGTTGTGTGCCAAAAAATCTCCCGTTATACGTCAAAAATTGAGGAGGCAAAATGAAGTCTGGTCTAGTGCTTAAGGGGTTAAAAAGACACCTAAGTCCTTCTTGAACTTGGGCAAAGGATCCACCATCACAAGCTTCTGTGGCAGCGAGTTCCATAGTCTCACCGCTCTTAGGGCATGTTCACACGATGGATTTGGCCGCGGGTTTCGATGTGGTTTCCGCGGCCATAACCTCGTCCAAATCGCGCCCAATTTAGTAACATGGTTTCCTATGGGAAACCGCGTTACTGTTCACACGCCGCCGGTTTGGCTGCGGCTTTGGGGCAGTGTTGAGAACTCTCCTGTCAATTCTTGACAGGGAGTCCTCAGCGCGGCGGCCACGAGGTGTTGCCACGGGTGTCGCCACGGTTGGTGCGTGGCTGGGCCGCAGCTGGCGGCACAATTTTCCCCCTGCCTATTAATTTGCATGGGGGCAAACCACGCCCCACCCGCGCCGTGACCACTCCCAGCGCTCGGAAAACTTGAGTTTGCGGTGAGGTGAGGACGAGGTTTTGGCCGCGGCCAAAGCCGCCGTGTGAACGAGGCCTTAAAGTAAAAAATCCCTGTATATGATGTTAGTGAAACCTTCTATTCTCTGCACTTAGACGATGTTCCCTATTGTGGTAATTGCTCCAAGAAATGGTATCTAGTATTTATATATTAGCTCCATTTTATAACTCTATGTAACCACACACCCTTTACAAAACTGTTTAGTGAGGCTTAAAAATTGTCTAAAACATAATACATGTTTCACAAAGCATGGAAGCCGGTTTGTAGCACAATTTTAGGCAAAATGTTGGCAGTTTTTAGTTAGTAAATTTTCCCCCTTGATTGTAGAAGGTAAGTATCACTTCACTGTTTATATGGTTTCTTAATCCAGTTTGCAATTCCTGTCATACTTTGGGTGTGTCATGGAAATGGGGGTGAACAATGAGATGTTAAATTATTTTATGGTTATTATTTTAATATATAGACTAGATACAGCTTTGTTTCCAAAATAAAAAGAGGCAACTTTGCATTCTGCAAATAAACCTGACATAGCCTGATTGTGCAGTCGTGTGCTACTCTTTTCCATGTGTCCTTACTTTGGGTTAACCTGCAGACAGTACAAAGGGTATTTTCATGAGGGTCGGTTTTGCAACACAATCGACAACATTTTTTTCCAGTGAAAGCCATTCTTCAAAACCTGCACCAACTAGTATAAATTTTGGGTAACGTGCATGAAATTTGCCGTTAACATGCCAAATTTCATGTGCATATTAATGGCATAAAATGCGCCTGATGTATGAACCCGCTCTACAGCGGGTCATAAATCAGGCACTTTCTAGCGCTCGGGCGACAGTTCGGGATCAGGTATCCCACTTTGAAAGTGCTTTACCTGTTTTAGCAGTAATGCACCCAAAAATGCCGTAGCGAAGCTACAAATATGTAGATTCGCTATCGTTCTAGTGAGCCCCACCTCCCGCACGCCCCCGGGAGATTTAAAAATGTATCAATGGGACTGCGCCTGATATCTGCCGCAGCCTCGTTCATACATGTCGCCTTTTATGTGTATCTTTTTACATTGACTCCAAAGGGATGGTACAGATGGTAGAGGTTTCCTCTGCAGAAATGATTCGGATTTAGCTGTGGATCCAACTGTCAGGTCTAAGCTGTGCTCAGGCTGCAGGGATCAACAGGCTGCTACAGCTGATGCACGATCCCATCCTGATACACATGCTGCTGACAACTCTGTGAGTGACAGGGGCCCAGCCACTCCTGACAGGGGGCGAGTGCACCAGCCAATGGGAGGACCCGGAGGCCGCTCCAATCAGCTGCAGGGGCGGTATCCAGGAATCCCATTTAAACTTCCTGAGGGCTGTGCGCAGCGCCTGTGATATTCCTGGCTACCTTGTCTCTTGTGCTTTTGTTGTTGTTTTGCTTATCTGTGTACCTGACCTCGGCTTGTTCTCCTGACCCCGGCTTGTCTCCTGATTTTGTGCTTTTGCTTCCGTTTGGCTTTTGACCTCGGCTTGTTTACGTTTATTCCTCTGGTTCTGATTTGTGGCTCTGGCGTTCCTATTTGATATTGACCCGGACTGTCTGACTATTCTTCCTTCTGACGGCCCCAGCACTTTAGCAGAGCAGGGACTGTCGCCCAGTTGCCGTCTGCCGCCTAGGGCAGCACGTCAAGTAGGCAGGGACAGTGGGCTGGGTCCCAGTTAGGGCTTACTGCACCTCCCTTGACATGACACCAACCTTTGTGAACGTACTCTTTGTGCTGTCTGTAGGTCCATGGGAACATAGAATACCTAAAAGAGGGAAAAAAAGACAGAAGTTGCAAATGACTGCTTTTTAACCGGGGCTTTTTGCAAAGTCAATTTTTTTCAAGCACATCAGAGAGTAGAAAAGACTAAACTAACAAAATATAGATAGATATATTTGTACATATACTGTCGCTAATACTCTTTAATTCGATATAAATGTATGTGTATGTATATTTATATATTTATGTGTATATTTGTTTCTGTTATATACATACCTATGTAACAAAAAGCTACCGGTAATAATATCCACTCATTTTCCTCTTCATAAACATAATTTCACTAATTTAACCAATTGTCAATCAAACCTATTGCAAAATGTATCCTATGTTAAGTTCCTTGTAATAAAATGTCATCATATAATATTGTGTTACCCTTTTTGCCCAGCGACACATTTATACTCCCACCCTTTATTTGAATTATGAAGAAATTAGTCAATTTAATCTTAATTAACACACTCGCAGAAATGTGGTGAACTTCATTTCATTCTTTGGACTTGCTTTCTAGGTGACAAGCTGGTATAATTTTTCTCTTATTTATTATTTTGGTGCACAGATACATTTATCTGTGGGGCATCGGTGCATGAACCATTCTGCTTTAGAATGCTGTCAAACTTGACAGTCTCAATTTACACTGATATGGGTTGATTAGTTTTGCACTTTGGATTCAGGTAAAGCCAATTTAGTACAATCCAAAATTTGGGAAAATGGTGAGACCAATTATTAGCCTTTTCCTAGACAGTAAAATATTAAATGTATTTGATCAATGAAAGCCACAGTTCCTTCTTTTTATCTGGAAAAAGGCTTGTGATTGGTCATATGTTTTTCCCACTGTCTGTGGCAAAATTCAGATCAGGATGAACCATAAAAGCACAACACTAATGTTGATATTCATTTCGCTATCCTTTTGCACCAGAAACGTGCAATTGAATGAATGTGTTCCAATATTAGTCTCTGCTTAATCACTCTCAATTTCTAAAACCTAAGTGTTGGGGGCATGTTGTAAGATTTCGTTTTTTATGATGCAAACACATAGCTGACAAAAAAGTGACAAAAAACATGAGCAACTCAAGCAAAAAAACAGGAGTAGAAAAGATAATAAATTTGCTCCATTGTTTCTGTTTTTCCTGTTTAAATATCACAATAGATAATTGTCAGCGTAATCATTATTGGTCATTGGCCATTAATTTGTTTTAGAGTATATACCTCGGTGGGCAATAATTACTTCACAGCCTTTGATAAGATATCATTAACAAAATGAGAGGACCAGAGAAAATATGTTAATTACTCTAAGTGCGCTATTGGTTTCTCTATGGAATAAACAAGTTGAACAATTAAGATTTCACATACTTTGTGCCAGGCTAACTGCACAGTTAAATCTCCATAATGACATTCATAAAGCGAATAAACACACATCAGAATTGTAAACAGATGCAATGTAATATTCCCAAATACTGAAATGAATAAAATATGGCTAGTCAAAAATCAAATTGGGGAATATATCCATTCAGAAACTAGATATTTATTACTGTTTTTATACACATGTACATGTTCACATTAAGAGTTCTCTAGTGCATTGTACAAGCATGCCTAGCATAATGAGTGATTAGTATACATGATACCCAAAGGGTATTTTAATGTTAAGTGTTATAATGTTTCCAATCAATATCAAATTAATTACTTTCATATATTAAAAATTTATTTTTTGACGGGAATAAAGATCACATTTTTCTTCAACCATCATAGCTTTCTAACCATATCGCCAGAGGCATAATATTGAGCCAGGAAAGTAATATTGCTCTCTTATTTCAGTGCAGTTGGTTATTTACAGAGGTATTGTGGCTTTAACAAATAATGAATAAAAAGTAACAGAATTTTCCAAAATACTTTCTGTAGTAATTCCTCAAAGATTTCAAGCTCTCTGCTGGCAGTCATTGTGTTCCATCTTTCATTGTTTACTTCCAATGGATAAAAATCTGATCACGCAGTGAACACATAGGTTACAGCACTGTAATCAGAGATGTGTTTTCTAATGAATAGACTTTACTGCCAAACTTTATGCTGCCATGTGAGCTCATCTTCTGCAAGACGGGCGGCAATGGCAGAGACTGTGGGGGGGGGCAGCTGGGGCGGGGGGGGGGGGTCGGGTGTTGCAAGATCAGTGTGCACAGTACATTACCAGGGAGAGGAGGGGAGTATGGGAGGTGGATTAGAGTGGGAGGGGTGTGGTATGGGAATTAGCATGGGGGGAGTGTGGGATGTGTATCAGCCTGGGCGGAGTGTGGTATGCGGATTAGAGTGGAGAAGAGTGGGATGGAGTAGGGGGCGAGTGTGGGATGGGGACTATAGTGGGGAGGGGTTTATCTCTGATAAGGTATAGTCCAAAACAATATAAAGTATTGGAACTGTAGAGGAATTGAGACCTCAAATAATATGCAAAATGCACACAATAGGCACACACCATATTGATAAAGGAAATAAGTATTGTGCAATCCAAATGTATGAAAAGATAAGTTAGGATGTTCTTGCACTGTGCAGTTTTGTTGCTATAAACAACCACTTACAAATTCACCCCCAAAAAATGCATGTGGTTTTACTGCAATTTTAAATGTGTTTGACATTTAAAAACTGCATAGCCAATAGCCACGGCTTGAAACCATGGCTAAATGTAGTAAGAACGTGTAAAATTCCAAGCGCAGTTTTGATGCCATTTTTAACCACCACAAAACCACACAATGGGAGACATGTAAGAAAGGGTTTTTGCCCTTTTCTGGCGTAAAATATGTGTAAGTAAACGGTGTGCGATGTTTGGGCATCAAATGAACATGTTTTGTGCATTGTTTGACAGATCCAACACTTTTTAGTGCGCCAAACATGTAGGTGTGTTTTGGGGGCGTTATAAAAGTGAAAACTAGGCGCATTACTGCTTGAACAGGCAGACTTATTTCAATGTGGTCTGCCTGAGCCTGAGGAGTTGAAGTGGAGCTAGATTTGCTATTAGGGTAAAAAAAGTCAATTATTTCTCAACTTACACTAGTACAATAATAAAAAGTGATTTATGATAATTAACAAACTACATAAAATTTAATTATATAAATTAAAACTTTTTTTATCATGTAAAAATATATAAGATTCCAAAAATATTAAAATATCTCCCATAAAATGTATTTAAAATGAATAGAATCAAAAATTTATTTTAAATTAAATAACCCACTGACCTATATTTTTCTGAATTATGTTAAAAATAAAATGTTATTCAGACTTTTATTTTTTATTTTTTACTACATTAAATGAAAGAAACTTTTATCAGATGGTGATCAGTGTTGAAATTTATTTTTTCTGCTTTCACCCCTTTATTCTACATATGGCAAGAGCCAGCACACCACAGGTCTTGCTGGGACTTGTGGTCCACCAAGCAAGATCAGTAACATAGTACCATTCACTGACATGCTATTCTAATGATTTTTCTTTTATTCCTAGCCTTTATACATGTTTGGCGCATTAGTAAGTTCCGTAATGCGCCAAACACACAGATGAACGACAAAAAACACTTTCATAGTCTCATGCGCATTTTATACTGAATAATAGATGAGAAAATACACTTCGATGTGCCTATCTGCATGCATGTCTCCCAATGTGAGTACACCTTTATTCCCCATGGGACAGATTTACTATGGCAGTTGAATCAGAATTCTTGAGTGCATTTTAGACAGTTTCTAGACACTTCTGTGTTGTGTAAGACAAAATAGGGATGGCGCCTCGGGAAAGGGGCATGGTTTCATATGTGGCATCATGCGCCAAAAATGTAGTTAAATTTTGCTGCAATTAGTAGCATAAATTAAACCAGATAAAATAAAGTGTAAGCTTTAGACTAGACAGTCTAAACATGTGCATAACAACTATCTTGTTATTTAAAAGAATTGTCTCACCACACTGTTTCACAGGACCAAAAGCAGCTTCAGATACATGTATCCTGTCTCTTTCTAGTTCGGCTGTGGGTGGTTCTATAGAAATGATTAGCATATCAGCTAGTATTACCAGCCTTTCTAATTGCACTGACATGAGAGCAGGAGAGCTTCTCTATGAGCTCCAAAGCTCTCTGCTCTAAAGTAAACAAAAATAGTTAGTCTCCTTTGTTTGTTAGAGATACACTTTGGTTGCTATTGTCAAAGTCTTGTGTGCAAATCTGTTTTGATGTCACTCTGTGCTATTAGATAAGAGAGCAGAGAGAGAGAAGAGGAGAGCAGGTTGGTAACCAGAGAAACATGTGTGCACATAAAATCACTCTTATCTCCTCAACAAAGCAAAAATAAACAGAGCAATATATTTGGAAAAAGTCTTCATTTACTGTTCCCTAGATGTTAAAAGCTAATCTTTGTAGTGAGACAACCCCCCTTTAGCCAGTCCTGGGTTATTCTATTTTTATGTTTGGGATCACTACTCTGTTGAAAGGTGAAATTCTAGTTTTTTGACTCTCTACAATCAGTGTTGACTCATAATGTGAGTGTATTGCCTGTTCTATATGCACAATAAGTTTGATTGTAAATGGTATAATAATTGTTCATATTTGACCAACATTGATTGGGTATACATGAAACTATTGCTGTCATTCTTGGTAAATGCCACTTGTCCAACATTTACACTTACAATACATATGCCACCACAATCAAACTTCTGTTAGAAAATAGCACCATATGTACACTGATTACACTAATGGTAATGTCCAGCAGATACTGGTAATGATTTTGTGTAATTGCTTTGGATAAATGCACATAAGGGAACTATAAAATAAAACAGTATATTCAGGAAATAAAGTCAGGGGAAGTACTTGACATAAATACTGATAACTTGTTTATGGCAAGTGCCAAATTTTAGATCCAGAATGGGGTAGGAATGACTGATATTAAGCAACAAAGCATAACACGTTAGAGGCAGGAATACAGCTCACTATGTTCTGCCATTCTGAAGCAAGAAAAATTCTTTTAATGTTTATCCAAAATTGAATTATATTTTTTGGTCCATGGTTTCTATTTTGTGGTTATGTGGTAACGAGTAAAACAGTACCCCGAATTTTGCGGACTATAAGACGCACTTTTTAAGAAAGTTTAAAAAAAAAAAAAAAAGGTTACACATAATTGGTATAGCCAAATCCGTAAAAGTCCAATCTATTAAATTATAACACCATTTATTCCATACACTGTACAGCATAGAAGGAAAAAATCCCAAAAGTCAAAATTGTGTTTTTTTTGGCCATTTAATATCCCCCAAAAAATTAGAATAAAAAGTGATCAAAAAGCCTCATCTATCCAAAAATGGTACCAATAAAAACTACATTTCAGCCCGGACTTTTTGCTTCATTTTTTTCCCCTATTTTCCTTCTCTAAAACCTTGGTGCGTCTTAGGCCTCGTTCACACGGCTTAAAATGGGACTGATTGCAGCTGTACTGCGCGCCGTATTTGCGCTGCAGTATGGCTCCAATCCGTCCCAGTAACTATGGTAATCCACAGTTCTCATAGAGAACTATGTATTCCGTCTCTCCTCCCTGCCCGGCGAATCCGCCGCGGGGGAAGAAAGTGACATGTGAATTATTTACGGTGTGTAGGCGCCGTAGAAAATGACAGTCTGTGGGGCCGGCGAGCTGCCGGCCACCCACCCCACCCCCGTAATTGCGGGGCGAAATCCGTCCCCGCAATTACGCCGGCAATAAGCCGTGTGAACCAGGTCTTATTGTCCGGTGCGTCTTATAGTCCAAAAAATACGGTAATCACATGGTCATTTGCCCTGGTGGATTGTATTCACTTTTTTTAGATTCTGGCTACTCCACTGTTTTACTTATCTCTTTGAGGCTGGATAAATTTCATTTGTAGCTTTTAGTACATACTGATTAGCAGCCTACAGTTATTTATTTGTGTCCAAGCTCTGCAAGTGTGTTTAACATGTTTTTAGAGTTATTTGTGCTAAAGTAAATACAATTGTTTTTGTTTCTTACCTTAAAGAGGACCCGTGAAATCTCCTGACATGCCAGATTTAGAAAACACTTGTGTTCACTGTATAATAACCGTTCTGGAGCATCTTCTCTGTGTTGTGCTGTTCCTCTTTTATTCCTTCCAGAAAGATAGTCCTGAATTTGTCAGATGGGTGTTAACAATCAAGTATCAAAGGGGCGTGTGCCTGTACAGTGTGTTATTGTCCAATCACTGCTGAAACTCAGTATATTTACAGGGACTTGCCCCTTTGAAGACTATTTGACTGATTCAGTAATACATTTAATAGTACAGTATATTTGCTGCTAGAGGGACTTCTGACTATCTATGTAATATTGGATATTGTATCGGCTCGTGCTGCGGTCCGAAGCCCAGACCGGCTGCAGGTAATTTTGCTCCTCCAAAGCTTCTTAAGGATGCCACTTCCTGCTCTCTGTGCCCAGTTGTTGGTGTCCATTCCTTGTGCTTGCTTCGTGCATACGTTTTTCTACCTTCTCTGCCATTACCTGCATCCATTTGCTACCTGTCTACGTTTATCTGCTGACATCGTTCCAGCTGTGCCTGCCAGTCTGCGTTCTGGTCTGTTCCGTGCCTACCACTTCGGCTGTCACCGCTAGGGCCTACGTCGGGGGTAGCGACCTGGGTGTTTCCCTTCAGCTAAGTCCTTCTCGCTTTGCGGCGGGCGCCGGTGAAGACAAGGGGCCCCATAGGGCTTGTTCACACAACGTTTTGTGATTCGTTTTACGGATCCGCAAAACGGATCTAACAATTGTCAGTGTGATTAACATTGCATTCAACGGCAAAAGCGCATCGCCGTTCCCACGGGAGATCGGTGATGCGCTTTTGAGAGCTCTCCTGCACTGCGCTTTTCGCATCCGCTTTAAGAATTGACATGACCGGCTCAGGATCGGTCGCGGGACCGGCTCCGGAGTTCTATGAATGGGGCATGAGAGAGAGGGAGGGGAGAGGGAGAGAGGGAGAGAGGGAGAGAGGGAGAGAGGGAGAGGGGAGAGAGGGAGAGGGGAGAGAGAGAGAGAGAGGAGAGAGAGAGAGAGAGATTTTTTCTTCTTCATTCTGAAAACGCATCCGGAAAGCGGATCCGTAAAACGCAAGTTAAAAAGCATGCAATACGGATCCAAATAAAGTATCAACTGTTGCGTTTTACGGATCCGTTTTCTGGATGCGTTTTTCACCTACCAAAAACGAATCCGTAAAAGGGATCAAAAACGTTGTGTAAACAAGCCCTTAGACTCTGCTTCTCGGCGTAGGCTGCGCCAACTCCCTGCAGTGACCAGTGGATCCACTTTCCTCTCCACCGAGCACTGTGACAGATATATAGTTGGCTGCACAGGCAGCAACAGTTGGATTGCAGGCTTAATGAACTTGGTGGGGGTGTTTATGTATTTTGTACTTATTTATTGTTTATTTATAGCTTTGTTGTGTGCAGAGTGTATTAGTTATTTGAATTATAGACTCCTACAGTGACATGTAAAGAATTACTTTCTTGTGTGACTTGCTCCTTCTTATAAATGATCAGTAGGCTCATTGCTATTAATGATATATGTTCCTTTGGGTTTTTTTCTCGTCAGTTCGATCCTCTGCCCTCGTGAGTTGTGTTTCATTTAAAAATGCATAACTAAAACATTTTAAAAATAATACATTTCTGGAAGATATAACAGAAGAACAGCACAACAAAGGGTAGTAAGAGAAGATGCTCCAGAATTGTCATTCCCCAGGGAACACAAACATTTACAGTCATGTCAGTAAATGTCACAGGTAGTGTTAAGCAAACAGTAAAAGTTCTAGTTTGATTAGAACCTCGAACTTTTGTGAGTTCGGTTTGCAGTTCTATTCGAATTCAAAATTCAAACCCCATTGAAGTCTATGGGGGAAGATGTTCTGGTTAATTTTTATAACTACACAGGTGAGGAGAAGCTGGAATTACCATCCATAACAGTAAACTGGATACATGGAACAACTTAGTGAAGAAAATTTGGCTCTAAGAGTGACAGAAAAAAATTGAGAGGCTAAAATACTTCATTCCTTTCAATGGCTAACTGAAAAGATGAGGACAGCTTGCAAGCAGGGGTGTAGCTATAGGAGGTGCAGTGGTAGCAACTGCTACAGGGCCCTGCATCCTGAGGGGGCCCAAAAGCCCCTTTGACACATAAGAGATTTGGAGACGGTGTGTTATACAATTACTGTATGAAAAAACCAAGTTGGGGGTGGCTTGAGCATTTTTTGGCCAAAAACATGCGAACTAAGAATCTCAAATCGTTTTTTTTTATATATTGTAGATAGCATAAATGCTTCTTTGGAGATTTCCATGTGTTTTTTCGCCCTTATACAATTACTGAACCCCCAAAACTGCAAAAACTGAACTTTTGGGCACTGAGTATGATTTAGCAAATCCAAGCACTCTCCATAATATATATATCCATGTATATGCGATTTAGGCATTACGTGAGCCTGCAAATGTCGCCAAATAACAGCTTCTGAGTGTGGGAAAGATGCAGCCAGCAATACCAAACTCCCTAACTATTGACGTCTATGGAGAGGAAAATGCTATCTAACTAACTTAGAGCAGTCTGTACAGTACAGAGAGTGAGCTGAAAATGGTGTTCACAATGCATTACAGTGGAATATATATATATGTATATATATATATATATATACATATATGCTCATGTGATATATTTATATGGTCATGTGATTTTAGAAGCCAGTGAGAGCCCAACACCTCAGCGATGACGTTTCTGACACTTCTCTGTGCTCTGCACTGATTGGATGGCCGCCAAAAGTGCAGAAAACTTCTGAAAACTAAACTGAAAATGATGTATCAAACTAGAACTAGAACTTGACTCAAACGAACAGCAAAAATGTTCGGTTTAATTCAAGTTCTAAAAATTCGAGAAGTTCTACTAGAACTTAACTTTTCGAGAACAGTTCAACACTAGTCACAGGTCTTAAGTTAAGTAGATGCTAAGATTTAGCACAACTATTTTATGCTGCAGTTTCAGTAATGTGTATGTTAGCTTAGGTGACTGTGAGAGTCATTTTGACCATTCTGCTTGGCAGATTTGCCCTAAGTTGACTGGATAAGGTTTATGACTTGGCCATTGTGGAATATTCACCTTTTTGTTGTTCAACTGCTTCTGTGTTGCTTTGGCCTCTACTTGTGATCATAGCGTTACTGAAAGACATTTTTTTTTAAAGTTGTATCTTTTAGCATAGCAAAGGAGGTTGTATTGAAGTGGATCCATGTATTTTGCACAATTCAACAATCCAAATAAAAAAGCCTACTAATATCATGATGTTTCCAGCACATGCTTCACTGTTGCGATACTGTTTTCTGAAAAAAAATGGGTAAGGTTAGGTTTGCTTCAAACATAGCAGTTTATACCGTTTCTAGTCAGACTCCTATATAGGTTAGTTGCATGCAGAGCTTGCAATGTACCTTAACTCCGGTCTCAGCCATTGAACTTTGCAGCACCTCAAGTGATAACTGCCATTTTAACAAAGGGCATTTGGAGTCTTACTTAGTTTTTTTTTCCCCTGGTTATAGCACATATATCATTAGATTTGTTCCCCGGTATTTAAAAAAAACTAGCAGTGTCACTGCTTACAAATATTCTCCTTGCTCTGACATTGAATTTTGAGGTACAACCTTGTCTAGGCAATGCTTAGTTGGCACGAAGCAGGTTCCATTTTCTTCCAATTGATCCAACTGTGCTCACTGGTACTCTGAACATGAGGGATAACTTGTAGCCTCCTTTGTGTCTCTCTTTAGAATTTCTGTAGTGTGCATTTTCACAGATTTCCTTTATATTCATTATATTTTTACACAGTATATTTTACTTAAAGATATTTGTCGCCTCTCACTTTTTTATGTGGATTTTGTTAAAACTGTTTATTAATTGTGGCGTGCTGCAAATGCTGTGAATTCGAGGCCACATGTATGAAAACTGACTAGGTCTAAAATGCTCTTTGTTGTCTATAGCAACCAATCAGAGCGCCCCTTTCATTTTTTCAGAGCACTATATGAAATGAAAGGGGCGCTCTGATTGGTTGCTATGGGCAACAAAGTGAGTTTTAGACCTAGACAGTTTTCATACACATGGCCCTAGGAGTCTGGTGTATTATGAACTGCAGGCTCAACTGCTGATTGACAGTACTATCCCTATTAGGGCTTGTCCCCACTGCACTGTTTTTCAGCCGGTTTTGCAGATGGTTTTTGGTTATGAAAGCCTTCTGTAAACAGCTGACAAACTTTTACATGGACCTTAATGGAAAATCCGTGCAGCGGTCCCCACTGCATGGATTTTCCGCCGGACGGTTTTGTATACCGCCGACGGTCCGAAAAACATAGAACATGTTCATTCTTCCACCCAGTTTTCGGGCGGAATGTGAACAAGTCTATGCGAACTTGTGGAGAAAAGCCGTCCCCCTACGGCCATGTGCGGGGCCCCAAAACAGTACAAATACCGGTCGGGATTTCCATGTCAATCAATAGCGGGTGGGTAGAGGGAGTCTGTAACTCTTAATATGCCAGATTCCGATTTCACAGCCCTCACAGCACGCCACAATGTATGAACTGCTAGTTTAGCTAAAAAATAGCAGATTTCCACATGCTGAGGTCAGCATGCCTGTCACTAATGGATAAGGCCCTGCGAGAGGGAAGCATAAACATACTGATGGGGCACATTCACACACTTTAGGACATGTTCACACATAGTGAAATTGCGTTTTAAAATCTACAGCAATTCCACTGTTCATTACAGAAAAGTCAGCAAAACCAAATCAAAACCAAATCTTTCTGACATAATAAGCAGTTCTACCGCTCGCTCCCGTGACCACTGACATTTAACCTACTGTAACAAACAGCAAGGTTCTGTTTCCCTTTTAGAGAACATTACATGACAGACTGAAAGTGATGTTGAGTTGGGCTGTGAACTGTATAGTGGAAGGGATCAGTATATAGATGTTCTAAGGGTATATTCACACGCTGTATCGGGGCGCGTACTGTACGCGCCGCAAAACGCTGTGTGTTTTAGAAGTATGAGCTGTCCAGCGCATACTTCTAAAGCACGGGGGTGGGCCGGCCCCCAGCTGGCCCCATTCACTTACATTATCAGCGGCACATAAGCGCCACAAAGAAGTGACATGTCACTTCTCTCCCCCGACGTACAATACGATCGTATTGTACACGGGGGGACGATATATAATTCATAGTTCTCTATGAGAGCTATGAATTACCATAATTGCAACGCACATTTCGGCTGTATAAAAGCGCAAATACGCGGTGAAATGTGTACCTCAATTATGCCGTGTGAACATACTTTAATAAATAAGATAGCGCTGAACTTCATCTCAGTCTGGCTACACGTCACAAGAACTTTACAACTGGCGACGAGTATGGAATGAGTCCTGCTGCAATGAGTACTGACTGCCATTCTGCATAACTTGGATACCAAGATGTGTGCTACAGGCAACCCATATGCAAGGACATTATTCAGAAACCTGCAGCACAACTACCTCCTGTACTAAGATGACAGACTATCTGCCAAAATTTGATACAGCTGATGCCAATAAGCTGCCTCACAACTGGAGAAAATGGTTAAATAGATTTGATAACTTTGTGGAGGCAACAGACAAAAAAGATGATAAAAGAATAAGAGCTTTATTACTGCACCATGCTGGCACAGAGGGGCTTGACATATACAGCACCCTGCCTGCTACAGACACTGACAAATACAGCGGCTGCTCCAAAGCCTTAAAAACATCAGATATGAGAGAGACAAGTTTAGGATTACCAAGCAGTTTCCAGAAAGAAAGTATGGACACATTTGTCACATGTTTGAGAAAACTAGCACAAGGGTGCACTTTTGCTGATGTTGATGATGAAATTTTTACACAATTGTATTTTGCGGTAAAGAGAACCATATTGCAGTTATGTACAAACCAACACTTGCCAAGCCTGCTTTAAATCCAGGAAAACTAGCTAAGGGTATGTTCACACGATGTACTGCAGCACGTACAGTACGTGCCGCAATACATCGTGTGTTTCGGGAGCTCGCTTTAATACGTGCGTACTCCCGCGGCACCCGCTGGCCCCATAGATGTGCATTACTCTCGTCGCGTATTCGCCGCAAGTAATTGACATGTCACTTATCTCCCCGCTCGTACAATACGATCGTATTGTATGAGCGGGAAGAGGAGGCGTAATCCATAGTTCTCTATGAGAATTATGGATTAACGTAATTTCGGCGCGCATCTCGCTCGTATTAGAGTGCAAATACGTGGTGAAATGCGTTCCAAAATTACGCCGTGTGAACGTACCCTAATATGAAAATCTTGCATCAGGCTGCAGGGAAGACACCTAACACAACTGAGGACTGTGTCCTCATTACCTCCACAACCAAGACAGAACAGTCTCCAAGTTTTACCATCGCTGTGTTCAGTACTGACATCGCATTTACAACTGATACTGGAGCATTAGTAAATATCATAGACAGCTATACATATAAGAAATTACAAACACAGCCTGTCCTGGAAATGGTTCACTACTGTGGGAAAATTTAAGGCTGAAATCAGCTACGAGAACAGGACAGACAAAACAAACTTTTATCTTACAAGGTGCTGGAGGCTGTCTTCTTAGCTCTCATACCGCCATTAACCTGGGTCTCATATAGATCTTTCATACAATAAATGACCCTACTGAGAAAGATGTACAAACTATGATCAATCAATTTTCTTCTTTGTTCAGTGGATTTTCAGGTACATCTACATGTGGATGACAGCATTCGTCCAGGTGCGCAAGCCTATAGGTGCATTCCATTTCATCTGAGAAAAAAGTGGAAAAAGAAGGATTAAGAGGATGAAGATAACATTAAAACCATGACTGGTCCGATTCTATTAGTTTCTCTAATTGCATTAGTACCAAAACCAAAAAATCCTGATATGGTAAGATTCTGTGTTGATATGTGACTGAAAAATGTTGCAGTTCTGAGGCAAAGGCAAATCTCTCCCACAATTAATGACATTATTCATTTATTAAATGGAGTATCTATGTTTTCATCAGCTAGAATGGAGTCCAGAGTCCAGATATTTGAATACATTCTCTACGCACTTAGAGCTAGAGATACAAGTGGTTTACCTTTGGAGTCTGTTCAGCAGCAGAAATGTTTCAAGATGGCATAAGGAATGCAATCCAACATATTTCCAATGCTTTCAATTATAGTGATTACATTGTAGTTTTTGGCAAAACCCAAACTGAACACAATAATGATAATGCTTATCTTCTCATGGACTCACTTTAAACAAAGAATAATATGACTTCCCTGGAGTTCTATGGCCACATTTTTCTGGCCGCTAGAGACATCCTCAGAATGTCAGTGAAGTATGCCCTTTTCTTGGAATATTCACTAATAAAGATGAACTAATATAGAGAAAAAATACTTTCAACCTGAAAAGGAGAGCCAGAGTGGTTGTCTGGGAATGTGAACGTTTTCATTTGTTTCTCTATGCTGCTCCTTTCACCATTATTACTGATCATCAAGCTCTCCTCACCATTTTTGGAAATCCAAGAGCAAAGACGCCCGCAAGGATTAGATGGGGAGGTCTGTGACTCCAAGAACATAATTACAAAATGTTTCACAGGCCTGAAAGTACAGCAATCCATCTGGCTACATTTCAAGTCATCCCACAGATATAGATCAAACTATGCATCAGTCAACTGAAAAGTATGATAATTTTGTTATCATCCATGTAGTACAAAGGCACTTTCAGCTGAGCAGTTTGTTATAGCAACTTCAAATGACAAAACACTCTGGGCGACATGTCCCAATACGACTGCGCCATTTTTTGGGTGTATTTTGGGCCAAAAAAAACTCTTGACTGTTCTCTATATAAATGAACTGTAATATACCAAAACTAGGTGCATTAGAGGACAGTTGCGACACATTTTAATGCGCATCAAATATGCTAGCAATGATACAATATGCTCCTAGATTTTGTAATTCACCTGTATAGGCACATTAATTTTACTATGCACGGCATACCAGATGCCATGGTTTTGAAGGGTTCATACATTCAGGCACACTTTACACTGATTTAATGCACCTAAAAACTGCTGTTTTTGGACATGTCGCCCTCTGTGCCTTGATGCATTATTCAGAATGGAAAATGGCATGACATTCAAAGAGCAAAATTTCCAGATTCAGAAATAAATCTCAAAGAGCTAAAATCATTCTCAAGTATGAGAGCAGAACTGTCAGTCACGGAGGAGCACCTCATTCTCTGAGGCACCAGGCTGGTTGTTCCTAAGGCCTTGCATCACTCATTGACTCAGATTGCTTACAAAGGTCATCTGGGAATTGTTGGTACAAAATTTCTGCAGGAAAAACTGTGGTTCCCAAATATGGATGTTAGTAGACGACATGATAAAACATTGCTCTACCTGCCAGCTAGTTACTCTTTCATCAAAGCCTGAGCCCTTACACATTTTTCCTCTGCCCACACCAGGATGGGAAGAAGTAGCAGTTGACAACTATGGTCCACTGCCTAATGGGCAATACATTCTGGTGACAATTGATGAATATCCACAATATCCTGAAATCGCATTCATCCCTTCAACTTCGGCTAACAGTGTCATACTACAATTTGACACCATTTTTTCAGCATATGGTATTTCTTAAAAAGTCAAAACACACAATAGGCCTCCATTCAATGTATATACATTTTCACAAATTTCTGAATATCTTGGGTTCATTCACAGAAAGATAGCACCTTGCTGGTCACAAGCAAATGGGATTTTGCAAAGATTTATGCGAACTTTAGGGAAGAGAGTTAAAGTGGCTCACCTGGAGCACATTTCCCTAAAACAGGCTCTGTACAAATTACTGCACAAAAACAGGAGTACACGAAATCATCACTTGCAATGGCCTCTAGTTTCACTATATATTACAAGGAAGACACTCCAAAGTAAAGTTACTTAACCAAACAAGAATAAATCTCTGAAACATCGATGGTTTGCAATACAGATGCCATATGTTACCTTCTACTTACATGACTTGTAAAGGTTGACTCTATGCTTTCTTTTATCTGCATGTTTTCCTACCAGTGAACTCTTGCATGAAATGCTTAGTTTGCAGAATGAAATGTCTTATTATTGCCCTGCCATTAGCTAAATTCATTGCCGCAAATAGGCAACCATCTGCTTGTGACTGCAAATTTTTGAAACTATAAGATAGTGTTTATTTCAACTAAAGAAACTGATACTAGTTCATGCATTTTTTTCCATATTTAGCTCCCCATTCTTACTTGTAATGCATGTCATCTTAATTTAGTCATTTGTATGTATTGCTAAGAAAGAATAGTTCAGTATATGACGTGCAAAATGGAATCTGTAAGAAGAAGCCTCCATGTGCCTTAGTAAACCAAAAGCATGCAAAGGAACTGAGCCTAAAGAGTTACAAGGGTGCTGTATAAGGGAACCATATGATACACATCCAAAATAAAGCTGTATCAATATACATACTTTAATCAAGAATTTAGGATGACATGTGTGAACGGGGCGGTACCAATTTTCTATCATCATTTGCGTCAAAAAGCTTTCATAGCCCTGTTCTATGGATGTATGAACTCCAATCTTTGGTGTAATTGGCATCAGCAAATTTATGAATGTCTGCTAGTTTTGTCTGGGGGATATTTATTATAACAGAAGAAAATGGCCTCCGGGCTCCTTTCTGTGAAGAAACCTATCCTGCAATGCAGAGTACAGCAGGAGAACAGACTCTGAGTTACTCCCTGGTTAGGCTGACTGACATCACTAAGCATGTGTGCTATAATTAGTCTGAGAGTCTTGTGGAGTGAGGGAGGGCACCGAAGTGTAGAAAGGAGACCGTTTCAAATAAAAGTGTGCATATACAGTATATGTGCATACCTCCCAAGTGTCCCTATTTTGGAGGGACAGTCCCTATTTTTAAACCTTGTCCCTCTGTCACTCTTAGTTTTTAAATGTCGCTCTTTTGAATTTGGGAAATAGATTTGCATCAATAAATTGATTATCTTGTTTTAAAAAGTATCTGATTGCTTCCTAGCTGTAGATTACATAACAACTTAGGGCCACATGTATGAAAACTGTCTAGGTCTAAGAGTCACTTTCATGTCCATAGCAACCAATCAGAACGCCCTTCTCATTTCAAATAGTGCTCTGGAAGAATGAAAGGGGCGCTCTGATTGGTTGCTATGGGCAACAAAGAGAATTTTAGACCTAGACAGTTTTCATACATGTGGCCTTTAATATTTCATAATTGATGCAACAACTGTAGCTTCACCCACTAGTCCAGTCAAGAGAAAGATCCAACAGGGCAAAGTTTTGTAATATCACAGCATTTGTTACGTGGTCCACATACTGGATTGTGACACAGATTTACCGCTTATCCTTGGTTCTCATCCATTATGTGTTTTTATTTTTTTGGTTTCTCACACAAACCCTTTAACACCTTAACCCACCATGGTCATAATAATATGGCTCATCATTTTTTACTTCCTCGCCTTCAAAAAGGCATAACTTTTTAATTTTCCCATCTGCATAGATATATGAGGGCTTTAATTTTGTGGGATAAGATGTACTTTTTAATGGTGTCATTCATAATAACATAAAATATGCTGGGAAACCGCAAAAACATTTAAAGTGGGTCAAAATATGTAAAAATTTAATTGTTCAATGTTTGAGTTTTTTTATTGCGTTCACTCTTCAGTATAAATTATGTGCTATCTGTTTTCTGCAGGTTGATACGATTCGATAGTACCAAATATGTATGATTTTCATTACATTTAAGTGCCATAAAAATGCAAACATCTTCTATTCTTTAAATTTGCACCGCAGCACCATGTTCTGCGACCAATGACTTTTTGTACTTCCACCTATGGATCTGAGTTCATTTTTTGCGGGCTGCAGTCCCTTTCTATTTGTACCATTTTTGGGATAGATGCAACTTTTTTGATCACTTTTATATCAATTTTGCAGTTTGCAATGTTTTTTCTTCTATAGTCTTTAGTGTACGGGAAAAATGATGTTATATTTTAATAGATCGGTTGCTTATGGACTTGGCAATAGCAATTAACTTTTTATTATTTTATTTATTTTATTTGTAACATGATAAAAGGGGGTGTTTTGAAATGTTGAAATCTTTTATTATTTACACTTTAATTTTTTTTTTCTCTCACAGTAAAATTGAGTCCCCTTAGGGTACTTGACCACTATAGGGCTTGATCGTCAGTACATGCTATTGCATTGCATAAACAATGCAATAGGGAGAACAAAGATGGAGGTTCTAGCACTTCTTGCCTGGGGCAGGAATTATTAGAATTGCAGACATGGTGGTGATGGAAGCTTTCACAAGGCTTTCAGCCACCATGTTAAATGTTTAGCACCTTATGATCTCACCACTAAGGTGCCAATCACAGTGAAAACAGTTGCTCAGCACCATTTCTCATTCACTTAGATGATGTGCCCACGAGCACTGCAGTGTCTAAGGGGTTAAACAACAGAGATCAGAGTCTGCTCTGATCTCTGCTGTTACCGGTAGGTATCAGCTGTATCTAACAGCCAGCACTCACCGCGTTTGTAGCGAGCTCAGCGAGTAAACCCTCTCCATACTCCCGTAAAAATGCCATGACATACTAATAAGTCATGATGGGTTAAGAAGCTACAGCTGTGAAGGGAAGGAACTCAGAGGAAACAAAATTTTTGACTGCAATCAAATTGTGGCCTACTGTTCTGTGCTCGCCGGGAATTACTGTATATTTATAAACCAAAAAGAAACAAAATGGTCAGCATCTCCAAAAATTGTGAAACTAATGGTGACTGTGTGTGTGCATGTTTATAAATACACACAAACACATACACAGTCGAGTCACATTATTATGACTATAGGCTAATATCCAGTGCAATCTCTGTGTGCAGCATGGATAGCACCTAGATGGGCAGGGAGTGACTCACTAAGGTACCGGTAGGGTGTCAGAGGTATCTGGAGCCATGCTGACTGCAGTACATCCCATAGAGGGTGCTTGGGGGTGGATCCACAGAGCGAATATGACGATTCGGGTGGTCCCACAGATTCTCAATTGCGTTCAAGTGTGAGGAATTAGAGGGCCTGAGCAATAGTTGGAAGCAGAGGTGTTGCTAGGGGTGTCCCACCTGCCAGGAAAAACGAGTTGGCAGTTACTATCTCACTAACTGTGCACCTGTTTCTTGCCTTCCCAATTGTATATACAGTGCTGTATATACGTATCAGCATCGCGGGGGGCATGATGAAAGGCTCTCTCCTGGTGATCCATAAGATCCACATACCCGCTATCTGTTCCCAAGGGTTTTCCCTGATTTTAGCAGGAGGGCTTTAAAACATGGAGAGGTAGTAACTTTTTTTAATTTTCTTTTTTTAGCCTTTAAAACCTGCCTAATCTATTTAAAGGGGCTATACTTATTTACCCCTTTTCTATACCTACTATAGGACCAAATAACCTCCCTTACAAGGGGGGCTATACTTATCTAAAATTTGTTTGGGATTCTCCCTACGGGAGGGCCTATACATCTAAAAGGGGGCCCAAACCCTTTATTTAAAGGGGAGGCTAAATTAACACCAAAAAGGTTTTTAAAATCTATTTACAGCAGGGTTTATTTTTACCTAGGGGGGGTATATCATTTCCCGGGGAAGCTTTTTCCTATTTTACAGGGCGGTTATTTTTTACTTAGATGGGGTTACACTAGTAAAAGGGGGCTTATTTTACATAAAAGGGCACATTTACCTTCATGGGGCCTTATTTACCCACCCTTAATTTACTTCAGGGGGCTATGTCCCTACCAAACCGGGGCCCCGGGAAACCTATCTGCCTTTAAAAGGGCTTATATACATACCTACGGGTTTGGGGGGCTTTTTTCCTTTTTAAAACAGGGGGGAAAAGGGTCTATATTCCTACCTACCTAAAAAGGGGTTTTATATCCCCAAATTCACCTACCCACGGGGGCCAAATTTAACTACATTTTGAAAACTATTTTTCCTATTTTTGGGGGGGTTCCTATATCACTCCCTTTCCCACTTAATATGGGCCCTTTAAAACCTATCGGGGGGCCCTTTAAAAACACCTACCAAAAATTTTGGGGTATATGGGTTTTGAATCTTGGGGGGGTATTCCCTACCAAAATTTGAGGCCCACCTATCTAAAAAGGGGTTTACCGCAACAAAAATTGGGGGTTTTAATTACCCCTTTAGGCTAAACAAAAAAAAGACAAAATTTGGGCACAAATGGTAACCCCATGGCTGTTTGGGGGAACCTTTTCCCTTTTAAAGCTAGAAAAAAACTATAAATCAATACCATAGGGAAAAAAAATCAAAATCCAAACTAAAAAAAATAATCCCTTAAAATTTAACTTTTAATGATTCCCATATACAATTTTAAGTATAGCCCAATAACATATAAAATAGGCGTTTTAAATTTAACCCCCCCTATACCGAAAAAATATTTTGACGGAGGGTTGGTGTGAAAGGGTTCCCGGGTTGAAACCAAGCAACGTTTCCCCAATCTAAAAGGAAAATGGTTTAAAAAGTATTCTACCCCTAAACTATTTGTACCTAACCTTACCCCCTACCTAAAGGGGCCCAAACCGCTCTGAAAAGAGCGGGCCCCACACTAAACAAAACCCCAAAAAAAGACTAATCGCTATTCCCCCGTGAAAACCCCATGGGGGCGAATAAGTCATCCCTTAAAACCATAAATTACCCAGCGCGTTTCCCCCGAGGGAATAAATTTCTCCTCTCCCCCCCCTGGTTATACGGTACAAAAAAAAATCAACACCGGGGGCATATGGAACTTTTTTTTGTCCAAAATGGACAAATCACGCCAAAAAACCCCAGTAAAGCCCCCTTTTTTCTTTTAAAAGCCCAGTGGGCCCCTTATTACCATTTGGGTGCAAGGAAAAGGGACCGAACTGGGTCAAGGTATTCTGGTTTCCCTAGACAAAAAAACTATAAAAGTCTTTCCTTTCCCAAAAAATAATTTAGCCCCCTTTCCACTCCTTGCACCCCCTTTTCTACTTTTGGGGGAAGGGGGGTTCCCTAGAAAGGCCCTTTAAACCTTTTTTTTTTCCCCACCAAAAGGATTATGGGGAGTATGGGACAGGGGAGAAAAAAAAAGGAAAGGGGAACAACCATCAAAAAGAGAAAAGACCATCAGAGAAACTTCCTTTTGACACCTGGGGGTAAATTTTCTTAAATCAATGTAATAATATTGTTTGCAAAGACCCTTTAACAACCCCGGCAAATTTTTGACTTAGCTCACTGATAGTATTTTAAAAATTTGGGATAGGGATAATGGAAATATATTCATAACGGGATGGTATAATTATTTTAGGGGCCCCTTTTGTTTTTTAGGGGTAGGGGTGCTTTTTTCAGTCACTAGTAAAAAGGGGATATGTTCTGATTTTTATGTAGCCACGGGGTTTACGATAATGTGGGGAGATTATTTTAGCAAATGAAGGGAAACCCCAAAAAAGGTTCACTGAATTATTGTTTTAGACAGACCTCTTGTAGTCCCCTGGTTTGTTTTAGCTGTGAGCTACTTTACTGTGCATTGTTTCTGCCCTTATGCACCTTTGTAGCTGACATACACCTCTCACATCAGTGGCACGTGGTGCTCCATAGTTTCCACACCACTTATTCGCAATGTTCCCATTTGTCCATTTGTTACATACTTTTTGAAACAGATAAATTGCCCCTTTTACCCCTAACAGCAATTAGTGATATGCGTGCCAACTCACGACATGTGACTTACTTCATGAGCTATGTGCTGCCGATGTCGAGAGTATTAAGTGGCCATAATAATGTATCTTGGTTGTTTATATACAGTATACATAGAGTATATAAATATATACATAGACAGTCAAGTATTATATTAGCTGATGTTCTTTACTTACACTGGCCATTATATAGTAGATAAAATAGCAATATGTATTACAGAAAGACAAGAGAAATCAGTTTTGAGCTCGGTTCACAAAGCAGGCCTTCACCAAGACATTCTATTTTCTGAGAAAATGTCCTGTGTTAGATTATTTCTCTGGTAGGAGAAAGGTGTGAAATGCTTTGAGATACTCTAGGACAGCAGAAGTAGCTTCACAATGCGCTAATACTAATACAAGAGTAGTGACATGAGATATTGTTAGGTCAGATTCCAATATATCACGTTGCAATGTTCTGTCACTGTAACATATAACAGTTTTTTTAGATGGTGACTATAGATGCTTAGCACCTAAGGCTCCCAAAGACAATTGTATTTCAGAGGTGGTATAGAATTACATCTCTAGTGTCATGATATCCATGGATATTAGAGTTTTGCCACAGCTTCCTTCAGCAACCTAATTTCTACAGGGGCTGCCATCCACTGGCCTCTGTTTTCAGACACAGAGATAGTTTGGACATGATTTTCCAAGCTCATGCTATGATTTACACAAGAAATGACTGGTGTAAAGGTGTCTGGCATCTGATGATTCTCCCTCTTCATGTATGTTAACCCTTTTGCCATACCAGGACAATACATGTCCCTTTTGCCATACCAGGACAATACATGTTGCTAGGGTTTGAAAATTTCCACATGTGAAAATTAGCGTGTTGCAGGATAACAAATATGCAGCATGCTCACTCTGGGGTGGAAATGCCATGCATTGTAGTTTTGAATTTCCCTGCTTTATTGTATAGGGGTGAAATCTTCTGCAATAGTCACAGCAAAATCAGGATGTAACATATGCAGTTTTTGCAGCTAAATCATGGTCATTTCCCAGTGGATTAAGACAGGTGATGGAAAAATTCTTGTATGTCTGAATCCACCCTATGAATGCTATTGCTAGCATAAGCGTGAAGCTACACATATGCAATTCAGTGCAATGCTATGTAACAGCTACTGTCCTGCAGCAGAAGTTATTGTCTGGCATATGGATTGATACAACTCCAGCCATATAGGAAACTACATTACAAAATAATGAAGACTGCTTAGCTAAACATTTGCATTATAATAGGCATTTGCATTTCTTACAGGTATATACAATGTTTAAAGGGGTATTCCCATCACAGCAAGTGCTGCTGGAAGGGTCAATTCTGTAAAGTAAGCAATTTTCAAAATGCATGTTATTAAAAAATATGTATGCTTTACCTAATACAGGCCTTTTTCAACCTTCAGCTTGCTCTCTTGTCTCCATGGTTACAGACCACCACTGTGTGCTTCAAGTTGTGGCCAATAATGCAGAGTTATCAAAGACTGAGGCCTGGCAGGAGAGGGAAGTACACATGAGCAAAGTATCTTTTATCCCGATCACAGGAACTTATTCTCAGACAGTCTATGATAACACTGCATTACTGACTCCATCTGAAAGCACACAGTGGTGGTCTGTAACCATGGAGATAAGAGAGCGAGTTGAAGGTAAAAAAGGCCTCTGTTAGGTAAAGCATACATATTTTTTTTAAAACATTCATTTTGAAAATTGCTTACTTTATAGTACTTAGCCCTTCCAGCAGAACATACTGTGATGGGGATACCCCTTTAAGCCTATTAAAATAAAGAATAGAAAAAAACATAGGTGGAATGTACTATGTTTGGCATTTTGTGCGCATTTTATGCTGGAGTAAAATGTATCAAATTTATTGAGAGGGACACTTCTTATACATTTAGTCAATGTCGGACTGGGGTGCATAGGGCCTGTCAGTAGGGTTGATTCTGGAGGCCCACAAGTGGAGTTGATTCTGGGTGCCAACCAGTAGAGTTGATTCTAGGGGCCTACTCTACAGCTACTGTGCATGACTGTACATTCATCTCATACTCCGCCTCTTGCTTTTTGCCTCTTTTTCTTTGCTTTTCTGCCTCTGCAAAAGATCCATATGCAGTTGAAAATCAACTCTAGGTTTCCCCTGTTCCCCTGTGGCTCAGTCTGAAGCTGCATTTAGGGCATCATGTTTGATTTTTTTTTGCACGCATTTGTAATGTAGAATGCGCCTGAATCTATGAACCTGTTTTACTGAGGGTCATAGATTTAGCACTTTCTTAATACTAAGCAACACTTCTGGCTCAGGTAAACCACTTTTGAAGGTGGTCCCCGAGATCATAGCTGCTGGACAGGTGAGTTACGAGAGGAGAAGACAGAAGACATAGCTGGGTCACAAACAGAGGGTCTGGGCAGGCAGAGTTCACGTAAAGTTGAGTCACAGGCATCAAGGTCACGGCAGGCAACAGAAAAATGGGATGGTCAGGAGCAAGCCAAAGGTCACATACTGAGAATATAGACTAGAATGGTAAGCCAAACACTTCGAAGCACACCGGTACTCTGTGAAGGAGTAAAGGGGGAGGAGCCATTAAATAGGGAGTGAGGACCGGCTGTAGACTGGGAAAGCTGAGTGTCATGTGTCAGAACTTTAAATCCTGGAGAATGAGCAAGTGGAAAAGAAGGCCAGATGGACCTGGAGGAGAGATGTCACACAGCACATCTCTGCAGTCAAAGGAATGAGTCACGGCACTACCTGTGACTATTCTAATAATGACTTTAAGGGCCACATGTATGAAAACTGTCTAGTTCTAAAATTCACTTTGCTGCCCATAGCAGCCAATCAGAGCGCCCCTTTCATTCTTCCAGAGCACTTTATGAAATTAAAGGGGTGCTCTGATTGGTTGCTATGGGAAACAAAGTGAATTTTAGAACTAGACAGTTTTCATACATGTGACCCTAAGGGATTTTATTTTAACCAGAATCAGAAACAATGCAATCAGTAGATCAGGGTTTGTCAATCCAACATATTGTGGGAGCCTCTGATGCGGCACTTGACTTCATCAAAGAGTCGACATCACTTCAGGCAAACAAAGTCTAGGGCTTCACACACAATTGACTTTTCCACAAAGCTAGAATTGTGGCCAGTGTTAACAGATTTTGTTTAGCTGAATAAAGCTTTCAACTCACTTAGGCATCAATTATTTGTATAATGACCATGTAATATACTACTACTGTTAAAATGTTTTACTTACTAAGCATGTACATGATAACATAATACGGGTTTGTTCCACTGTAATGTTATTATCTGAAATAAGAAGACTGGTTTTCCAGTTCTTTTCAGCACTTTCCCCGTCATAGTATGAATTACATTAAAAACATATTTTTGTCCTAATCTCTTTACCAATCGTAAAGGTCGAATCTGGAATGAGTTAAAGGCAATAATTGGGGATCTGACATCACAAGAAATTTCCACGCATGGTTTTGATTGTGGGAACATAAATATTCACTGTACAGTATATAGATCAGACAGTGGAGGACAGACATAATGCACATGAAAAGCTTTATTTGTGTTTTCAATCCCTTATTCACATTATTGCATAATGGGATGTACAGTATGTGAATGAGCTATTTTTGGTTTTAAAATTGTTTTTATTTTTAGTAAATGACCTGTAACTATTACTGCACCACAACTTCTTACTCTTTCTTCTAGGACTTCTCTTGTGCTTTTACCTATACTCTGGAATGCTCTGACACATGAAATGATGACTCTGTTCACATCTGTTTCATGGTTTCTGCCATGAATGGAAACCACCATGGTCTGGGACACAGCTAAAGGTTCATGGGCCCTGGTGTCAAAGCTTCATGGGCTCTGGTGTCAAATGTCAGCTTGACTATATTTACTATTTTGCCATAGGCAAACTTAAACTCTATCAGTTCTCTATCTGTAAAACACTAAAACTTAACTTTTATTATGTATAACACTTAACTTCGATACACACTATTTAAAAACCTGATTTCTAACCTCTCAATTTATCCCTTTCTAATTGTGAAGGAATAACTCCTTTCCACTATCAAGTCTAATGGAGCACCACCTATTAACAGGGGAACCTTATATATACAGCTAACTCCAATAAGGGATCCAAAACATCCCACTTGGGCAGTCATCCCCAATCTGATGGACATAAAAAATATAAGTGTCACGTCAAGGGAGGTGCAGTGAGCCCTAACTGGAACCCAACCCACTGTCCCTGCCTACTTGACGTGCTGCTCTAGGCGGTAGACGGCAACTGGGCGACAGTCCCTGCGCTGATAAAGTGCTGGGGCCGTCAGAAGGAAGAATGGTCAGACAGTCCGGGTAAATATCAAAAGGAACGCCAAAGCCACAAATCAGAACCAGAGGGATAAACGTAAACAAGACGAGGTCAAACACGAACAGGAGCGAGGCACAAAATCAGGAGACAAGCCGGGGTCAGGAGAACAAGCCAAGGTCAGGTACACTGGTTAGCAAAACACAATAACTGAACAAGAAACACGAGGTAGCCAGGAATATCACAGGCGCAGCACCCAGCTTTCAGGGAGTTTAAATGGGATTCCTGGATACCGCCCTGCAGCTGATTGGAGCGGCCTCCGGGTCCTCCCATTGGCTGGTGCACTCGCCCCCTGTCAGGAGAGGCTGGGCCCCTGTCACTCACAGAGCTGTCAGCAGCAAGTGTATCAGGGTGGGATCGTGCATCAGCTGCTGCAGCCTGTAGATCCCTAGAGCCTGAGCACAGCCTAGCCCTGACAATAAGGTTTCCTTGTGAGACCCTCTGCAGCAGGTGACACTGTAGAAAGAGGTGAGAAATCACAAAATAATATGTCATGTCTGACCTCCCCAACATGTTTCACCAACTAAATGGCTTCAGCAGGGGATAGAGGTCTGGTCCCATGTGGTATAGCTCATTTCCTTTTATATCATCTTAGGTACACACCCTATTCAGGTGCTCACCAATTGGCCACCAGAGATTCAACAATACCAATTCCCCCTTTTACTCTCCTGCATGCATACTGATATTATGTGCTGCTGCGTTCTTATAATCAACATTCCTCAGGCAAATTCACCATCTCCATAACGGGCTTGCGCACTATCTTACCATGCCGCCCATGCCCGTGCACTGTACCAATGGACATTTCTGCCCTAACTGTGATGGACTTCCCGTCAAACTTCTCTCAAATTATTGCGTCTGCTTGGCTCACCTAGAACGGACTAAGCAGAATAGGTATTACATTTTACCGCACACTTCTAACTTTGTCACTTCCCATAAACCTTTTCTCTTATATGCATATTCATTGGGAATACGTGCTCCATTATACTGTACACTACTGTCTTTGTCTCTTCCCATAAACCTCTTCTCCTCGGTATCTAATATACATATTCATTTTAATAAAGCTTCAGGCCTTATGGTTAGCCTGCCCCCTCTCCCGCAATGTCACCTCCCACCTTCCCCACTAAATATTCTTTCTTACAGGTCGAATGCATTACGTTACAATGGAAATATGCAGAAATGCTAGTACATTGTAACGTCTTGTAATGTATTGTATTTACATACATTGTATTGCATATATGGTATTTGTGGTTAGCACAAAATCTACGCAGTGGGTAGAAACAATAAATGTATACATAAATATATGGTAATTTACTCCCGAACTGCGTCTCGTCATAGCAACGTACATGTATATATTATATGATTTAGTTGCTAACAAATTCTTTATGCAAAATAAAAATATATCCCAATTTGTTAAATAGAAACTGTGGCCTCATGTGATTAATACTTATCATCATTGCAAGATACTGGGAAAGTGAGAGACAAGGAGGGGGCAGAGGGGGCAGGAGGGGGATAAGGGAAGAGAGAAGGAAAAAAAAAAAAAAAAACGTTTTTGAACTATGGGGCTCCTATAGTCTTATATTCAACCATGCTTATATAAATGACCGTAATTAATCACATATATTATATTTCTTCAAAAATTATATAGGGAATCAGAAGGATTAAATAAATGCTGAAAATGAAAAGCCTTCATTTAGTCCTTTGGGGTTCAATGTATTGAGTCTATATATCCATCTTGCCTCTGCCTGTAATAAAACTATATCCAGATCGCCCTTTCTTTCTCCTAGCTTTTTCACACAGATGCCTCAAAATTTTCGCACCTGTATTTCACCATTATGTACTTCCAAAATGTGTCTTGCTAGGGGAGTATCACCTCTAGTTTTAATAGTACTCAGATGTTTCGAGATCTGACGGCGAAACTCCTGTATGGTTTTCCCCACATAGATCTTAGGGCAGGTACACATAGCCCCATAAATCACACCTCTGGTTTTACAGTTAATTGTCTTATCTCAAATCTTCTCTTATCAATGGGTTTAACAAATTCTTTAGTTTTCCATATGAATGGACACAATAAACAGTTGCCACAAGGATATGAGCCTACCACCGGAGACTGTAACCATGTTTTTATGCCATCTACCTCAAAGTGGCTATGCGCAAATTCATGCCTAAGATTTTTTCCTCTTCTATATGTGACACTAGGATATTTTGGAATCACCTCAGAGAGTACTGGATCTGCTTTCAGAATGTGCCAATGTCTTCTAAGTATACCTCTCATTTCGTTAGCTCTATCATCGAAGGTACCTATACAACAAATTAAATCAGTTTTTTCCTTCTTTTTTAATTGTTGTATTGGTACCTTCGATGATAGAGCTAACAAAATGAGAGGTATACTTAGAAGACATGGACACATTTTGAAAGCAGATGCTGCCGAAAGTTATTCTTACTATTATTTGTCTTTTACAGGCCCCTCCTAATGTAAATAAATTATACTTGCCATCTAAAAATGCTTTAAAAAAATCATGTTTTATGTCTGGAACCATATTTATTTTTTACATTTTACGTGGATGGGGCTATATGAAGACATTTTAGTTGTGCAATGAATTAGTTGTTTTTATTATTATTTTAGGGGGAGCATAAGGGTATGTTCACATGGCTTAACTGCGGGGCGTACAGTATGCTCCACAATTATTCCGGGTGTTCGGGAGCTCACACCGATCGGCGCGTACTCTTGTGATGCGGGCCGGCCCATAGACTGTCATTACTCATGGCGCGTCATTACTCGAGGAGGCGTAATCCATAGTTCTCTATGAGAACTTTGGATTGCCGTAATGATTGGGCCGCATTTCCCCATATAAGAGCGCAGTACGCTCTCAATAAGTGGTGAAATGTGTCCCAAAATAAGCCATGTGAACATAGTCTAAAAGTTTCACTTCTTATTCTCTTTTTCTGTGAGGCTGGATAAACAAAAAAAGGGGGTTTAATCTGGCCAAATTAAATTTTTAATTTTTTTAATTTTTACCCTTTAACCAAAGGGGAAAAAAAAACAAAAAAAAATTTTTTATGGGGCCGGGGAAGCTTTTAAGGGATTTTTGGGGGTTTTTTTCCATTATGCCCATTTTTTTTTTTACTAAAAAAAAGTTGTTTTTTTTATTTTTAAAAAAAGGTTTTTTAGGGGCTGTTTTTTATTTATTTTTTTTTTTTAAAATACCCCAAAAACTTTTTTTTCTTTTTTTAGGGGGGGGTTTTTCCCACTAGGGCCCCATTTTTTCTTGATAAACTTTTTAAAAAAACATAAAAAAAAAAGAAAAAGGAAAAAATAGATGGGATAGATAGATGGGATTAGTAGAAAAGGATTGATGGGGATAGTTTATTTGGGCCTGTATTTTTAAAAGGGGTTTTAGCCTGGGGAAAAAGATTGGGAAAAAAAAATTTTGGGGAATTTTGGACAGGGGGTTAAAAATTAAGGGGGGGCCCTGAAAATTTTCCCCAATCACAGGTGTCTTTTAAAAAAAAAGTTATTTTTTAAAAATTCTTTTTAAAACCCCCTTTTTATCCCAATGGGAAACCGTTCGATTTTAAAATTCCTGATCCCCCAGAAAGGGGGCTTTGAAGCAGGATCGAAAAGATAATTGCAGAAAAAACACTTTTGGGGTAACGTTGCAGGGGGGCCCCATTTGCCCCCTTTTTTTGTGCGGGGTTTAAAAACCCCTTTTGTTTTTTGGCCGGGGGAAAAAAAGGAGGGGGCCGGGTGGGGTCCAAAAAACCCCCAATGGGAAACCCGGTGCTTTTTGTTTTTGGGGAAACCAGTACCCGAAATTTTTCCCGGGGCCCCAAAAATTGTTTAAACCCCATAGCGCTGGAACCCTTTTTGTGAAGGTTTCCCATGCCCCTTTAAAATTTTTTTTTTTCCATTTCTAAACTTGAAGGGGGGGGAAAAACCCCCCCATATTGGGACACCCATTATGAAATTGTCTTCCCAAAAGGTTTTCCCAAAAACCTTTTCCTAAAAAGGCACCCAAAAAAGGTTTTAATTTTTTTTTCGGGGGGCTTTTTTTTTGCTTTTGGCCACAGGTGTTTAAATTTCATTTTTTGTCAGGGCCTTTTTCTGCACAGGGGGAAAATCTTTTATTGGGGCCCCATGCTTTTCTGGGGGGAGACCCTAAAAAAACAGGGGGACCCTTGTTTGGAGGGGGCCTTGGGGACGGGGATTTGGGGGGGGGGAACCCCCAACTGGTTCTTTTACAAATGAAATTGGGGGCCTTGGTTTTTTTAAATGATTAAAAAAAGGCCCCTTAGTAGTAAAAAAGGCCCCCAAAAGGGGGGGACTAAAAAGGTTAAAGAAAAAAAAAAATTTTTTAAAGTTTTTTAAAAAAAAAATAAAAAATTTTTTTTAAATTTTAAAAAAATTCCCCCCCCCTTTTTTTTTCTTTTTAAAAAATTAAAAAAAAAAAAAAATTTTTAAAAATATTTTTTGGTATTGCCGGGGCTTTCCGGGAAAAAAAGGGTTTCCCAAAATTTTTTTTAAAAAAATTATAACCAAATTTTATCCTGTTGTGCCAAACACCGTTGAAGGGAAAAAAATTTTCCCAAAATCCCAAAAAATTGGTTTTTTTTTTTTTTTATTTAAAGCCCCTTTTTTAAAAATTGGAAAAAAATTTTAAATCAAAAAATTTAAAATGCTTTCCCAAACTGCTAGAAATTTAAAAATTTACACTTCAGCCCACAAAAAAATGCGCCTCAAAAATTTCCTTTGGGGGTTTTTAGTACAAAAAAGTTATTGGTCACAAAAATGGGCCCGGGGGCGAAATTTTTCATTAATAGAGAATTTTTTGTTTTTTTTTTTTTATGGTCCCAAAAAAAAAGGGAAAACCCCAAATTTTGTTTGGTATTGTCAGATACATATCAACCTTTTAGAGAGCAGATAGAAATCTTTTAAAGAGGATTGAACGCTTTTTAAAGGACAAAACCCCCAAAAAAAACACGGGCAAGAAAATTTTTTTTTCAAATTTTTTCCCCTAATTAAAATTTTTTTTTGGTTTCCTCAGTTTATTCTAGGGTAATATGAATGAAATTATTAGAAAGACATCTTGTTCCCGCAAAACATAAGCTTTATATGTCTATTTTAGGTGGAAAAATTGAAAAGTTATGTCTCTGGGGAAAATCGTGGGGGAAAAAAAAAGTGTGACAAAAAAGGGGTTCGTCAGGGAAGGGGGTTAAAAAGTTTTAAAAAAAGCCACTATGTGTTTGGTTTTCTTTTTGTGGGCACACGAAAAATGGACCAAAGGAAGCCAAAGGGAAAAGATTTGTCACAGGGGATTAGAAAGAAAATATGACAAAAAATTTTTTTAAAATAAAATAAAGAGGGGCCAATTTTTTCCCAAAAAGGTTGGGGTTCCTGTTACACAACTGCACGTTTTCATAATTTTAAGGGGCTAGGGGGGGGTGTAGTTTAAGCGCAAACAGGTGGGAGGACCCGGGGCATAGCAGAGGGACGTGGGGGACGGGCCCCGGTCCTTTTCCCCGGGACTGCGTGGGGAACCCTTTTTAGGTACAATTAAAATTCAAGATTAAAGGGATTCTGGGGCCAAAAATGCTGCCCTGTGTCGGAAAAACTTGGGGTTTTGTTTAAGGTCCTCCAAAAGGAAAAAAATAGCTTAAAAAAACCAGCTAAAAAAAAAAATCAAGAATTGCAAATAGCAAAGCATTGGACTATTCTTAAGGGTCTTCTTTGAGTCTTGATCCTTCCCATGGGTTTTTTGTTATGGGGTAGGTTGGGCGATTGCGGTTTTTCCATTTGGGCATCGGGCGATTTTTCGATAGTCGAACCCAAACATGAAAGGTTTGTCGATAGTTTAGCAGTCGTTATGAGCGATGGGCCATTAAAGTCTATGGGGGGGAGCAACAAAAACCTTCATTTTACACCCAAAAAAGGGCTGGAGAAGCTTTGGGAATTTTAAAATCCACAAAAGTCAAATGGTTTCTGCTAAACTTTTAGGCAAAAACCCCCTTAGGTTATAAAAACCAGGAAAAAAAAAAAACCAACATTCACCTTTTCCCCGTCTTTTTACCCCCGATGACCCCTTTAAAACCCGCAATTTACCCAAAAATTTAAAAAATGCCAGAAGGCAAAAGGATTTGAAAACCCTCAAACTTAATTGAAAATGGCAGTGAATATCCCCTTTTCCTGGAACGCGCATGGCCCCAAAAAATGCATGGGCCCCCCGATTAAAAAAGGGGCCGGAAAAAGGAGTCTTTCAACCACCAAATTTTGTTTCCTGGACAATTGGGCTATTAAACCCGTCCCCGGGCCAAGATGAGGCCCCCAAACCCGGGATGGGCCCCCAATTTTAAAAAATGCCAGGGGAAAAAAAAGGAGTCTTTTTAAAAAAAACCATTTTTTTTTCCCACGGGGGCCTTTGGGACTATATTTTTACTGTACCGCAGAAAAGAAAATTAAAACCTGTCAAACCCAAAAAGGATTCAAAAGTCCCGGGGGAAAAGGGAAAAAGGGTTCTTTAAACCACCATTTTAGTTTCACTGGAATTGACATCCTTGTCGGGGCCCACAGCATGACCCCCAAACCTGCATCCCCCCCAAAATTAAAAATTTGCCGGGAAAAAGGAGTCTTTCAACACCTTTTTAGTTTCCCTGGACATTGATATCCCTGCCCGGGGCCCCACAGCATGACCCCCAAACCCTTTCCCTGCCCCCCAAAATTTTAAAAAAGTCCCGGAAAAAAAAGCCCTTTAAACCCCAAATTTTAGTTTCATTGGCATTGACTATATTTTTGCCCTTTGTCCCGCAAAAAGGGCCTTTAAAACCCTTTTCTGCCCCAAGATTAAAAAGTCCCGGGGGGAAAAAAGGGTTTTTTTTAAACCCACCTTTTTTAGTTTCACTGGACATTGACTTTACCTGTCCTGGGCCCAGCTTGACCCCCAAAAACCTTCATGCCCCCCACTTTAAAAAAAGGGGGGGGAAAAAAAAGGAGCTTTAAACCACCTTTTTTGGGTTTAATGGACTTTAAAATTTTCCCTTGCCCTGGGTAGCGTTTGCCCCTCCGTTTTGGGGTGCGGACCAATTGGCTTCATTTGGAAAACTGGGGGGTTAAAAGCCCCTTTTCCCAAACCCAGGTGCCCTTTTCTTGGAAATTTTTTTTTCTTTTTTTATCAAGTGCTGGAGGAAATTGTTTTGTACTTTTTTCTCTGCCGGGGCCCCAAATACCCCATTCCTCTGAAAAAACCAAATTTTTGGGGCTAAGTTTTCCTGTCCCCCTTGTACAATTCAGGGGAAATTTTTTTTTTTAACCAGCTATTTTGTAAGGAATTTTTTTTAGTGGGTTTAAATTTCTAAAAACACATTTTTAAAAAGGATGGAAACCCCAACCATGTCTTTGTTTCCCTTTTTTTTTAAATTTTTTTAAAATGGGTATTGGCTCCAATAACAGGGATTGATAGCTATGTAAAGATCTTGCAAAAAAAACAAGTCATTTTGCAATATGTGTTCCATTAACAGTGTCCTAACTTTTCCTTTTCTGACATCACCATCACCTTTTGAGCACTCTTGCAATTGTGAAGAACAAATGTCTGTTAGAACAAACATTTTTTCTTTATTATAGGACCTGTAGTATAGCTGCATTTCAAAGCAAAATGCCCCCCAAAAATTCAAAGCTTGACCTTGAGCCACTTTGGACATTGTTGAAGAACAATGTCTGTTAGAAACTAATTTTTTATAATATGGACCTGTAGTTAGTGCTATTTCAAGCAAAAGCCCCCAAAAATTCAAAGCATGACCCTGAGCCACTTTGGAAATTGTTGAAAAAAAATGTTGTTAGAACAACATTTTTTTATAATAGGATCCTGTCTTGTATGCCTGCATTTTCAAAAGCAAAATGCCCCCCAAAAAATCATAAGCATGGACCTTGAGCCCTTTGGACAATTGTGAAGACAAACTGTCTGTAGGAGAAACAACATTTTTTTATATTAGGACCTGTAGTATTGCTGCATTTCAAAGCGCATGACCCAAAAAACTTATAATAATTACTTCTTCAGCACTGTTAAAAATTGTGAGGGAGAAATGCCACTTAGAAGCACATTTTCTGTTCCAAAGGTCCATGATTATTGCTGTATCTCACAGCTACATGACCCCAAAAAATTATAAATATGACTTCTCACTTTCCAAAGCAGGGACGTCTGTAACGTCGGTGTCTAGGAATACCTCCTCCTCTCCTCCTCCTCCTCCTCCGCTGCCTCCGGCACAGCTTCAACACAGCCCTGAATTGCCTGAATGATTGCACCATGAGAGCTGATGTGACACCTTCAAAGAAGGAGTTTTCAGCTCACTGCTCACTTATGGACTGCACGGGACCTCCAGGCAATGTGGAACAATAGTGGCAAGAAAAAGCAATGTCACAGGCATTCCAATGGCCAAAATAGAATTAAATTGAAGCTTTATTTACCAATCCTTAAATCGAAAGGATGGCCACTCCTTGCTCAATAGCTCTGGACCCCGAACCACTGCCTAAGGAGACCGATGAATTTGTGAAACTGTCGGGCCTTGTGGATTTGATGGAGAGCTAAGGCTTCCGTGTCCGGCATCTGTGTCGTCTCTCCTCCTGTCGCTGGCGGGACCTGTTGTTGCAGAGTGTCCACGATCGTTCAGAAACTAAGATCTCCACAATGCTCATGTGAAAGGGACCATTTTGGGTGGCTTCTTCAAAACTGGCAAGGATTGGTTGCAGAGCTCTGTCACCTGGCTCACTCTCCGGTGCGTCAAACACCCCGAGGTCCGCACCGTGCTTGTCAGGCCATGTGTCACTTCGTACTGATGTTTTAATGGATTGCGCTGCTGCCACAATCGTGGAGATGTCGAGGGTGGAGCGAATTCCAGCGTGTTGCCACGTAACAATGAGCTGGTTGACGGGGAGGCCGAGTGACGCTGCAACGGCAGCCAGACGGGCGAAGCAGGGTCGAAGGCGGAAGTGCGAACTTAGACTTTGAGCCTTCTCAGAGGCGGTCCAGACCGGGTAGTCTTTAGAAATTTCTGGATGACAAGGTTCATGGACAATGTGCCAGGCAAGGGGATGTGCTCCAGCTACCGTTCTTAAAGGGGGCCAGCAGATTTCGCGTTATCGCACACCACTTGCCTGGCACAAGGTTTCTGGCACCCGCAGCGCTCCGAATTTCTCGTTGCGGAGAGCCGTCCAAGCTTGGTTCCTGGTGTGTGGACGGTCTCCAAGACAGATTTAATTTCAAAACACGGGCCTGGTTGTCTCTGGGCACGTGATGCCACCAGAGGAACTTGGGGGAAAAGAACCCTGCACATCCTGGGTTTTTGAAGAGCGTGCCGAGCTGAGAGCCAACCGTCACCCCCAGAGAATCCAACCAGCTCACCCAGTGAGCTTGTCACCAGAGATATAGCGGCTTGGCCATGCTTATAGTCCATGAGTCGGTGAATCAGATGGATTTTCCGGCCACAGATGCCAGATAACGTGCTTGAAATTTTTAGTGACCACCGTGGGCTGGCAGGGCAGAGGGAGCGTTTTCTGGCAAGAAATGCTGTGGATCTGGTATTGGGGCAGGCAAGGGCCATGACGTGGCGGAAGGAAACCCTTCTTGTGACCACCCCAGACGGTCAAGGACAACATTTTCCAAGGCAAAAGCCTTGGCCCTGCCGACATTCAGGCTTTTGGCTTTGGGATGGTTTGCGTTAAAGTGTTTCTTCTGCTCCCAAACTGGAAGACAGAAGGCTGGCGGCTAGTCTGGCCGCTGTACGGCGTGCAGGTCGTCAATACTGGCGGAAGGAGAAGGGGTAGGATGGGTCTCTGGTGGTGCTGGTGGTACTCGGGGCGACGGTGGAGGCTGAAGCGGAGGTGATCCCTGATCATGACTCTGAGAGACATGGGCAGCTGAGGAACGCTTGGTGGTGGCGGAGGAGGAGGAGGCGGAGACAGAGGGGTGTGACAGTGGTTGGAGGCCCGGCGTCGGTCTGGCCTTTTTGGCCAAGTGTTGCCTCCATTTCAACTAATGAATTCGCTTGCATATGTGGATACACCATGGTTGGTCGGTGGTTAACTACCTAAGGTTCTTGCCTCTACTTATGCCGTTTGACGGCATAGGCGGCATATTTATGACATTGCTGGGTGAATCGGAGGCTTGACTCAAGGAAGGCCAGCTGAGAAGGTCCTGGACCTATTTGACGGCGAAATATAAGCGAGGAGCGGGAGTTTGCGTTGACCGTGAGCTGGCGGAATCATATCAGCAGGACTTCTGCGACCGCCCTCTTACTTCTTTTGAGGCGGGGACACCCGTACTGACACTTTACCCCATCGTCTTCCTCCTCGTCCAGTGATGAAGCGTCGCAAGCATATTTGTTGAAAAGACCACGTTTTGGAATCCGCATGTCGTCTTAATCATCATCAACACAGGTGACTCGTCGTCCTGACATTCTGCATCCAGGTGTGTGGGCTTACAAGCAAGAGGGACTGCAAGGCGTTTGCTGACCGCCCGGGATTTTTGCCTATTGACCGGCTTCTTTCTCCTCCTCTGATGGAATCAGTAAATGGGCGTCTCAGAGCAAGAGAAAATCTTCTCTTTGTGCCTCTTGATATGTTAACATGCCTTTTGACCCCAACCACATTTTGTCATCAATAGAGGTCAATTCAGAAAATGGATTATCCACAGTGTGTGAGGTACACGAGTTGACATTTGGGCTGCTTCATGTTGGACGGTGGATGCTGGTGATGCTGATGACGACATTTGTGGCCTTGACTGGGAGGACGAGGATGGACGGTAGATTGCTGGGATGCAGGTTGCATTAACCACTGAAGGGATCAGATTGGCGAGCTGTTCGTTATGAGATTCAATGGTCCCTGGACCCAAGTGATGACAGGCCTGGACCGGTCTGCAACTGACGATCCCCGCAGGCATATGCGTGTTGTCGCCAGCCTGGAGTAGGAGCACCTTCTCTCGTCCTCTAACCTCCATGTGCTACCCCCTCTTTGCTCGCCTTACCACCTGAATTTCTGCTCATGTCAAAATATAAAAATTTAAGAAGGTATGAAGAGTTTGGAAAAGTCTTTATTAAAAGACGGCAAATCACAGACTATTTCAATATCCCATCAAAACTCAAAACAAAATTGCTGGATTAAAATTTAACTGCCACAGTAGATCAACAAAGCTGGCCTGCGCCCAAAGTGGAAAAAACACGTATATGAAATGTATTCGGGTTTTTTTTTATTTTTTTAAGGATAATAAAAGGTATTTTTGCACCTTCAATTTTCCTATTGTGACATACAAAATTGCGGGTTCAAATTTAACTGCAAAGTAGATCTTTCAACAAAGCTGGCCTGCGCCCAAAGTCAAAAAACAGTATCTGAAATGTATTCGGATAATACAAGATATTTTGGCTCCATCAATTCTCCTGTGGGGACTATAAAATTGCTGTATTCAAATTTAAGTGCAAGCTGCCTCAATGAACAAAGCTGTGTGCCGCCATAAGTAAAAAACACGTATCTGATATGTATTCGTATAATACAAGATATTATGGCCACTTTCAATTCACCTGTTGGTGAATATAACAATTGATGATTCAAATTTAGTGCAAGGTGGGATATATCAACAAAAGGTGGAATGGGGCATATGGAAAATGAACACCTATCTGAAATGTATACTGATAATAAAAGTCGGATAGTTTTTGCACCTAACAAGAGAGCCTTTTATTTTCCGAAAACATTTCAGATACGTGTTTTTTCACTTTGGCGCAGTTACTGCTTTGTTCATTGAGGCACCTTGCACTTAAATGTGAATTCAGCAATTTGTAGTCCACCCCACAGTGTGAATTGATAGGTGTCAAAAATACCTTTTATTATCCGAACACCATTATGATACGTGTTTTCACTTTGGGCAGTAACAGCTTTGTTGATAGAGCTAATTGCAGTTAAATGTGAATACAAGGCAATTTTGTAGTCACCACAGGTGAATTGAAGGTGCCAAAATACATTTTAAATATCCGTATACATTTTAGACAGGTGTTTTTTTTCACTTTTGGTCAGTAAGCTTTGTTGATTGATCTACTTTTGCATGTTTAAATTTGAATACAGCAATTTTGTAGTCACCACTGGGGAAGTTGATAGGTCCAAAAAAATACCCTTTTTAATCAGTATATTTCAGATAAGTGTTTTTTTCACTTTGGCGGGCAGGCCAGCTGTGTTGATAGAGCACCTAGATTTTGAAATAGGTGATTTTTGTGAGGTTAAGTAGTGTAAAAAGGGCTCCAGGGCATGGACACAAATTGCACAATTTGAGGCTTAAAATTTTCTGGGGCTGAGTCACTATGGGGGTCGCATTATTTGACTCTTCCAAGGGTGTCTGACCCTAATCACTGAAGAAGGATTTGGAGGAAAAATGAAACATGAATTTAATTGGATGAAATCACTCTCAGAAGCCAGGAGGGCAAAATGTCTTTCAACTAAGAAGGTTTTGGGATGAATTAGGACATTTTTATTACTTAATGGGAGTGTGCGGACGAAATTAAAACATCTACACGTGTACAAAAATACTTTAAAAAACTGGAGGGAGGGGTGTATTTAGTATGTTATCACATTGAAAAAAAAGCAAATGATATAATGTTAAAACTATAAAAAATCTTCCCTAATAAAATTCTGTAAAAAATTTCAGTTACCAAAAAATAGCTAAATGACAGTCACTGTACCAAAATAGCATAGTGCCACTTTGTGAATCTGTGGATGATCAAACGTTTAAGACGTCATGCTGTGGCCCAGGACAGGGATAGTCTACTGTCAGTGAAACTAAATGGTGGTTGAAAGACCCTTTTTCGGCACTTTTTTAAAAGGGGGGTCATGCAGGTTTGGGGGCTCATGCTGTGGCCGGGACAGTTTAGTACATGCTAGTGAAACTAAATTGGGGGTTTAAAAAGACCCCTATTTTCCAGCACTTTTTAATCGTGGGGCAACGGTTTAATGGTCATACTTGCCCAGGGCGGGTTTTTTCATTCAGTGAAACTAAAATGGTGGTTTAAAAAACTCCTTTTTCCGGCATTTTTAATCTGGGGTTATGCATTTTGGGGCCCATGCTGCAAACCCCCCGGCAGGGATAGCAATGTCCCGTTCAAGTAAAATGATGGTTTAAAAAATATGCCCTTCTGGCCTTTTTTTTTTGTGGGTGAGCAGGGTTTAAAGGGGGTTATCGCTTCTTTAAGTCGGTACACATGCTCGACTTCTCAAAATCTGTGAATGCCGGGGCGTTTTTTCCCCTCCCAGCATGACAACCCCCCCCTTTACTGCTGGCCTGAGACCCCCCCTCCCCCTTTAGTCCCCAATTTACTGGCTCTCCCTATCAGTTTATTTTTTATAAGAAGTGTACACATACCACACGATTCAATTAACTAAAAGATTCCTCTCACAAAAAGGGATGTTACAGCTTTTAAGAACGGACAGATCTGCATGTATGCAGGGGTTAGCACAGGGACAAAACTTCATTTTTTAATTGTACAATTGTGCAGTTGTTTTGCTAGGTGTGGGGGACAAAAAAATCTACGGCCCCTAACTCTGAGTATTCTGTAAAACCAGGAATAACCCAGGGGCTTACAAATGTAAATGAGCTCCAGCCAATAAATGAAAAAGGGGAGGGACTAGACCCCACTGGATATCAGTGTAAAAAAAGGGACACAAAAAAGGGGCATGTGAAAAAAAAGGGGCAGCTTTGCAAATGCCCAAATCCCAATTGAAAATTTTTGCTTGTTTTCATGACCCCTTTTTCCCTAAGACCATTTAAGAAACGAAAACCCCCCCCTTTTAAAGGGCCCAAAGACAGGGATAGTGAAGGTCTGTGATTTTTTTTCTGTGGGTTTTTTAACCTAAGTGGTTGCCTAAGAGTAGCCGTATCCATTTGACTTTGTGGATTTTAATTCCAGCTTCTCCAGCCCTGTTTGGGTGTAAAAATGAAGGTGGTTTTTGCTTCCCATAGACTTTAATGGCATCGGCATCTCTATCATCGACCCTCAATATTTGCGATGATGGGGCCCATACGACCCGACCGATGTTTTATAGCCCCCTAATCGCTCAACACTGTCTAGGGACTGGAGTTGAAAACCTGCCTAAGCCCAACCCTGAAAATTTTTAAGACAGAATTTTTTTTTTATTTTTGCCTCCTTGCGTTTCAAAGTTTTTGAACTTTTTTATTAATGAACAGTTTATAGGCCCGTTTTATGCAAGAGATTTGTACTTTGGGGAAGTTTAAGTTCACTTTTAAAAAAATTAAAAAATTTTTTAAATTTTTTTTAAAAAAATTTGTTTTTTTATTTTTTCCCATTCACATTTCATACTTATAATTTTTTCATTAATTCAAGGTTTTTATGATGTGGGGTACCTAACGGTATTTTTTTGTGTTTTTAAATGTATGCACAATTATTTTTTATTAAAATTTTTATTTTTTTTATTTTTTTTATTATTTTTTTCATTTTTTTTAGTTTTTTTATTTTTTTTTTTTTTTAAATACCATGAAGGGAGAACTGTTACTATTTTTTTTTTTTACACTTTTTTTTTTTTACATTTTAATATGGGTTAGTCTGAAACAGGCAGTGATCAGGCCAGCTCACAGTCTGCCCTGGTCGCTGGTTCTACACAGACACCCCTGGGGCTATCTAGGTCCCCGGGACGACTGTCCCGTTCCCCCCGGGCCGTGGGTCACCGGGCTTTCCCAATAAACCCGCGGAGCGGGGAAACCATTTGATTCACGGGGGTGAGGGGGGCCGTGAGTACCCCCAATCCCAGTGAGCTGGGGCCGGGGCACAAAAAAATCCGATGTCTGCAGTGAAGCCAAAAGACCTCACTGCAGACGAACGACCTGCAGCAGCCGATGTCACAAGACGGTGGGCGGTCCTTAAGGAGTTAGGGCATGTTCACTTCGTTTTTGGACGAGGTTTACGGAGTGTTTCCTCACCCAAAACCTTGTCCAAAACGCTTCCATAATGCCCCCAGTTCATTTAATTGATTCCTTTGTAAAACCTCTTTGTAGTTCACACACAATGAGGTTTTTACACGCTTGTTTGGAAGCAATGAAAAAGGGCTTGTAACACGGAGTATAAAACTACGTGTTACAAGCGCTTTTAGGATCTGTCTTGGGGTCCGCACTGTCAGTCCCCAAGATGGATCTAAACAATTAGCAGTGAGATTATCACTGCTGTCTATGCCGAAATTAATTGCATGTCGATTCTTTTCAAGACTGAGCTGAGCTGCGCTTTTGAAACATGCAGCGGCGATCCCTCATGTGAATGCTGCTCCGTGTTCGGCATAGACAGCAGTGATAATCTCAATACTAATTGTTTAGATCCGTCTTGGGGACCGACAGTGCGGAGCCCAAGACGGATCCTAAAAGCGCTTGTAACACGTAGTGTATACTCCGTGTGAACAAGATCAAAGAAGTGTCATGTCAATTCTTGAAGTACATTTTAGGCGCGGTTTTAGGCACGTTTTCGGCGCGGTTTTGCAGCGGTTTTTGTCCTGGCTATTCATTTGTATGGGTGAAAACCCTGTCGAAAACCTGATCCAAAACCTGATCAAAGCCTCGTCAAAAACCTTGTCTGAAGAAGTGTGTTTCAGGCGAGGTTGTGATGTGTTTTGGGTGAGGAAATGCTCCGAAATCCTCATCCAAAACCTCATCCAAAAATGCCATGTGAACATGCCCTTAAGATTGTTTTACCCCCCAGAGTTTAAAAAAAAAAAAAAGCTGCAGTTTTCCGTGAAGGATTTTAGTGCCAGAAGGGGATTTTAAAAAGGAATGGGAAACATAAAGGAAGAACTTTTACTACTCCGTCCTTGTGTTTCTACATATGACTGTGGGTAAAAAAATCTTTTAACAAAACCTACAAAAAAAAGAAGCGGCGGGCATAACCAGTCAACAGAATAGCGGTATGTGCTGATTCAGAGTAATAAACTGTGGATTTCAGATTCGGATTTTCACTTATTGATATGTGAATTTAGAGGCAGTTTCAGCCTCCATACACTATGTGAGGGTTGAATTGACGTCACTTTTGTTTGTCATCGTTGTGTGCACAAAGACGCTGATTTTTCATTGTGAAGCGGATTGTAGTCAGATTTGAATGCTGATTTTGACATGGATTCAGTGATAAATTAAGTGATAGAACAGGAGCTCGTCTTTATAGGCTGCATCATGTGGTATCAAGGGGCTCCAGACCTTTATTAGTAAGAAGCAGGCCTGTTTTTGGTAGCGCATCTTACTCTAAGGATATGTTCACACTGCTTATTTTGGGACTTTTTTTTTGCGTGTTTAGCACACTTTGGACAACATTCAAATCTTGCTTTATTGAGTTAACACGACACATATTACACAAGTGTAATTTCAGGCTGTTTTTTGGACACAATTACGGCCGTAAAAATAAGTGATATGTCAATTCTTGAAGCATTTTATGCAGGTAAAATCCCCATAGGAAGCAATGGGGACAAGATTTTTTTTAAACTATGCTCCAAAATACGCTTTGAAATAAGCTGATTTTAAAGCGTAAATTCACATTTCAAAAAATGCCATGTGAATATACCTTAAGAAGTCGTAGGAGTCACCCTGGGTTCTTATTGATGCTGCCTGGATGGTCTGCATCTAAGGGGATTTCCATTGCTTTAATCCGTGTTTACTTGCGTCTTTCTGATGCGTCTTTTGGATCCGTTCAAAGAATGGTCATGTCAGTTCTTGATTTGTTTGACGCAGCAGGCGCCCTATTTAAAACTATACGGTTCATTTCTGCGTGTTGGATGTGTTTTACGCAGCGCTTTTGAATGCGTTTTTCGGATCGTAAACATATCCAAAGATGCCTTGTGAACATACCCTAAATCTGAATGGCTGTAGTTATTGATCAACTGTGGGAGGGGAGATTTGGGCTGCTGGTGTTGGCGGTCCCTCTGGAGAAAAGGCAGATATGGTTTTTCACTGCCTTTGCCTTTTTAATCACTGTATATACAGCGCTCAATGAGAGCTGCATGTACAGGTTATCGGGGATCCTTCAGACTTCCTGCTTCTCGGCCTATGTGGTCATTTGACCGCCAGGGCTCGGTGACTACAGCGGTAGATGCTCCTTTAAAATTCTCTACCTAACTACATAAAATCTTCCAATCTCTAATCTAACTAAGTTGTAAGGATCACAGCTAACAGTAGAGCTTTCTCTGTGAAGAAATAGAATAATTTCGCTGAGCTGTTTGGACACAGGCAGAGCACACGTCCTACTGCTATGAGACGCTGAGAGACACTGATCATGAACAGGAAGGGCTGTTCTATGTAAAACGAGGTCATGTGATTTTTACAGCCAATCGCAACCATACACATCCCAGTCATGACGTCGCACACACATCTCACCCTGCTCTATTCTGTAAGCTGATTTGCTGGCCGCCAAAATGACAGGAAGTGCCGAAAATAGCGCGATATTAATAGATGATGCACAGATTTTAACCTAAATTATCGCATGATCTAAAAATTTCGATCAACATAAAAACTGTGCCGATTTCAACTTTGTCGATAATAATCGCTCAACACTACTCAAGACCCACCAACAGGCCAAGTTTTCAGGATCTCCCACAGAATGCACTGACAGTAATTATATCACTTGTGCAGAATGTACTGACTTTAATTACATCACCTGTGCAATGCTAAGGAAAGCCAGAAAACATGACCTGTTGGTGGGTCTTGAGGACTGGAGTTGAGAAACACTGGCTTAAGGGGCTAAAGGCCTTTTAACACATATTTTGAGAGGTGTTTTTGGCCCAAAAATTCTTCATAAACATAAAATTCAACAACATATGTACAACGTAGTCCATTTTTGTGCAATTTACTTCCATGCATGTGTTTTAGTAGCATTTTCTCCAAAAGTGCAACATATGAAAGTGCCATTCATGAAGTCAGACATTGATGGCCTACTGTAACAATAGGTTATTAATGTTTAAGACCCAAGGAACCTCCTAATATCTATTCAGCCATATGGGTTTTTGGTAAATTAATAGTTATGGCATAAAATAATGAACATTGTTACCATATAAGTAGGAAAACTATTGATCAACACAATTGGAAACACTGATAAGATAATGACATTTCTTGGCAACCACCCGAAGACTCAGTAGCTAACCTTTCAGACACGTCTCTCAGGATACCGTGCAATCTCCCTACAAAAAAACCCAAACAACTTTATATGCATATTTGCAGCACTTCAATGGTAAAATGAATAAAAGGAGAACTTTACTAACCATGTAATAATGGGTTTATGTACGAATTTAATTAATTAAATAAGTGCAGATATAACATAATCATGCAAAGGGCAATGTGCAAAAAAATATTGGACTGTCACCAGAGAAGAAACTTCACATGATATATTTCAGCCTCAAAATGGGACATGACAACCAATGAAGAAGGGTTATGGAATGAAGGTTATAAAGTGAGAGTCTAGCTTTATCAGGATCTTGGCGTCACTAGACATCTACTATATGTTTACTGTGAACCAGAGCTAATGCAGTGGGTGAGCGCACCTCTGGAACAAGTGACTCAGAATATGTTTCAACTATCCAGCAAATATACATTACAAGTGACTGTCCTAAAATACATCCACAGACAGTAGATGATGCATTAGATGCAGCTGCAGAAACCTCTCCTATTGATCAAGGCTACAGTATCATCAGAAAGACAGACAGCCCCACATGAGATGCACCCACAGTGACCCCTCTTAATACCTTAAAATGCCTCAAGAATTAAACACGACGCTTCTTTTTTAGCACCTAAAACAGTGTCCAAAGAAGCACCTAAAACACGCGTAAAAACCTCCTCATGTGAACTATAACACTTTTACATAGCGCTGAAAATGAATTAGGTGCATTTTGGAGGCTTTTTTGACACTGTTTTGGGTGAGGACACACTGAAAAGAGTACTAAAAACAGCAGCAAAATCAGCCATGTGAACATACCCTAAGGCTCCAGTACCATCATAGGGACAGACAATAAGGGCATGTCCCACGGCAAAGGGTTTTTCGGCGGGTTTTTCAGCCGGTTTGCGGTTTTTCAGACCGCCTGAAAAACCGGCCAAAAATGAGCACAGTTGTGCTCTATGCAAAACCTGTGCAGCAGTCCCCACTGCACAGATTTTGCCGTCAGACGGTTTTGCCGCCGGCGGTCCGGCGGCAAAACATTGTAGAAGCACAATCTTCCTTCCGGTTTCCGACGGAAGATGTGCTTCTCAATGGGAGGGGGGAGGGCTCTTCTCCACTCATCGCGGAGAAAAGCCGCCCCCCCGCCCCCCGCGGCCGTGGGGACGGGCGCAAAACAGGACAAATACCGGCCGGCAACCCGGCCGGTATTTGTCCTGTGCAGTGGGAACGCGCCCTAAGGCATCAGATGCACCTGCAGAGTCCTCTCCTATCTGTGGTATCACAGAGCGAGAGAATGTAGGATGGTACAGGGTTAAATATGTTTGATAATAACTGTGTACAGAATTTCAAACTATGTAAATGTGTTGAAGTGTCATTCATGTGGGAATCTTCGTTCCCAGGGACATGTTTGCGGGGAACATAGAACCGGGAAGTACGCCGCAAATTGGTAAAATCATTAAGGGGGGTTCCCCCGGGAAAAAAGAAAAAAGAAAATACAAAACTACATGTCAAATGAAAAAATTCCAAAAAAACTTAAATTTAGAAAGTGGCTCTTTTTTGTCTAGGGGATAATCCCTATAAAGAACAAAAGGCCACCGGGCCCTTCCTCAGTAAAAACCCTGTTCAGGAAGTGGACAAACTGATTACCCCGGGTTTTGCTGACTGAATCATGGGCATGTGCACCTCAGCCCTTTGACAGATTGTGGTAGACGAGGGCTCTGCAGAGTAGAAAGGGACGAGGGTGTACCACCACACACATTTAAATTTTTAAATATTATATATATTATATATTTATAATATTTTTTATATTATATATTTATATATATAAATATATATATATTTACACCAGGGCCCTTTATTAGGTACCCCTGTCCCAATGTCTTAACTTATTTTTAATACCCAAAACATATGGGGGAAATCGTGCATTTAGGCATGTAACTGGTCAAGAAAATCCCCTATTTCAAACCGAGCATCTAGGGGAAAAAAGGGTTTTGGTGCCTTTGAACGGGGCATGGTTGTTGGTCCCAAAGGGCTGGTCGGGTATTTCAGAAACTGCTGTTTCCCCTGGATTTTCACCCCCCATCTCTAGGGTTTACAGAAAAAGGGTCCGAAAAAGAAAAAAATCCAGTGGCGCCATCTGTGGGCGGGAAATGCCTTGTTGATCCCCAAGGTAAAAGGAGAATGGGAGGACTGGTTCGAGCTGTAGAAAGGCAAAGTGATCAAATAGCCCCCCCGTTCAACCAGGTAGGCAGAAGGCATCTCTGAAGCACAGTACGGGAATTTGGGGCAGAGGGGGGTACGCAGCAGAAACCACCCCGGGTGCCACTCCTTTCGTAAGAACGGGAAACTGAGGCTCCAATTTGCCCGAGCTCATCGAAATTGGACAGTAGAAGTTTGGGAAAAAAAAACGTTGCCTGGTCTGATGGTCTCGATTTCTGCTGCGACATTCGGATGGTAGGGTCGGGAATTTGGCGTCAACAACATGAAAGCATGGACCCATCCTGCCTATGTATAAACGGTTCAGGTGGGGGTTTGGTGGTGTCATGGTGTGGGGAATTTTTTTCTTGGCACTCTTTGGGCCCCTTGGTACCAATTGAGCATCGTTGCAACACCTTGTGAAATCTATGCCACGAAGAATTGAGGCAGTTCTGAAGGCAAAAGGGGGTCCAACCCGTTACTTAGCTGGTGTACCTAATAAAGTGGCCGGTGAGTGTATATTGATTCACCCCTGAGGAAGCGTTTGATAAACGCGAAACGCGTCGGGTTTTGCTTGCTTTTAAGTTGTTTTAGATTGGCTGAGGTTATCGTCCTAGCCTTTTTAGAATAATAAAGTAATTTTCTGGATCTCCCTGCCTGCATCATTGGCATTCCTGGATACACATGTGCACCGGTTCCACCATTTTCTTTTTCCTCTACTATATATATATATATATATATATATACAGTATATATTAAATGTGGTGTGGATATAATATATAGAAGCAGCTGCTGTGGGAATGTAGTTTTCACAGAGCCGCGCCCAGCACCTGTAGCTCCACCTGGTGAGGAGAAGATCCAACCAATGGCGGGCATTATGTGATATAACAGCTTCTGTTAGTCGTTCGCTGACTGGATCGTGACAGATAGTTACTGTTTATATCTAGTATTACTGCACTATATTTTCTTATTTTACCATTGTATTTCTCTTGTATTTTACCCCGTAAGAAGAAGTGACCTGTCAGGCGCCGAAAAGTAGAAAACTATAGCCTGGGAAGATTGCGCTGACCTGTATGTACTTTCAACAGCGCCGTCTGAACATAAGAATTAATATTTCTGTGTTAAGCCTATAGCAAGCACGTTTACCATGGAAGCAAACAAAAGGGGTTAAGTGTATATGAGGCCATGTAGTTTAATTTTGTGGAGTGTCCCTGCCGGGTCCTGGTGTGAGAGGCTTTGTTTAAGAGTTCTCCAGGATGAAGAGGTCACCAACAAGATGGTGTTGGGGTTCTATTTAAAAACTGTAATATGATAATAGAAACAATCAGATATTTGTGCATGACCCTAGGCAATGCCTACCCTTTTGCTGCCCATGACCAATCTCTCACACCCCAGATCCCTTCCCACGGAAGACACCGAGACCTAGGTTGGATAAAATGGCCACAGCAGCCGTTTATTTAACATACAAACATAACAAACATATTGCAAATGAGTATATCCAAATACCCATTTGCCCAAAACCCCAACTCCCAAAAACCTTCCAGCACTTTGCAAACATCCAAGAACCAACTTGGGGCTGAGATCCTTGGAGCCATGATAAACCATAGGATCAGAGCCTGGCGACATCCTTCTTTTTACCCCCAGCCGTCACCCCCGGCTTCAGGGCACCCAAAAGCCACCTAGGCCGTTTAACCTTTAAGAAAACCTGCCCCCAAAGGGACGCTGCCCTGTGGAGCCCCGAACCTTCGCCAGCCCTGTCCCCCCATAAACCGGGAGCCAAGCTGGACGGGAACTCCCCCAAAAACTTTCCCCCGACTCAAGGACCCCAACCCGTCAGTTTACTCCCGAACTGTCACCACCGCTCCCTTTCCTTTTTTTTAGCTGTCCCATTGTAAAACCCCCTTTGTTAATAATTTTTGCAATCCTAAAAATAGGGAAGGGAGAGGGGGACTGCTTTTTTCACCGCTGACCGCGGGGGAATGTTCCCGTGCGGCGGGGGCCCGGCTATTTTTTCCCCGGCTCCTCCCTGCACACGAGCGCGACTCCCCCCCTTCCCTGATGCAAGGGCCCGGCGCGCCGGTCATGGGGGGGGCCCCCTTTTTTGGGGCCGTCCCCTCGGGCCGGCCCCGGTCTTGCCCCTAGCAATGCCTCCCCTTTTGCGGGGCCCCCAATGCCAATCTCTCACACCCCAGCCCCTTCCCCAAGGGAAAGGGAACCCGGGAAAACTGGGTTTGGGATAAAATGGCCAAAAAAAAGCCGTTTATTTAACATAAAAACTTTTTAAAAAAACATATTGCAAATGGTAAAATCCAAACCCCCATTTCCCCCAAAACCCCAACCCCCAAAAAAATTTCCCAGCACTTTGCAAACATCCAAGAACCAATTTGGGGGCTGGGGGTCCTTGGGCCATGATTAATCATAGGATAAAGACCCTGGCAAAACCCCTTTCCCTTTTTCCCCAAAGCCTTTCACCCCGGCTTCGGGGGAAACCCAAAAAAGGCCCCCTTTCGGGGCGGCAAACCCGGTAAAAGTAACCTGTTTTCCAAGGACCCTGCCCTGTGGAGCCCAAACCCTTTGGCCAGCCCTGTCCCCCTGAAACTGGGAAAAAAACGGGCCCTGTTTCCCCCCACAACTTTCCCCCGACTCCAGGACCCAACCCCCACAGCTAGCGATCATGTTTCCCTTTTCATGAGCGCGACGCCCCCAACCCCAAAAAGGCCCACTCCAACCCCTCACGTATTTTAAAAAGGGACCACGACCCAAAAAAAAAACCCGGGACAGCTTTTTCCGGGGTGAACCCCCCGGGTCTTCCCCCAAAAAATCCCCACCAGGCCCCAAAACTCCTATGACGAAAAAACAAAACCCCCATTTCTAGAAACAAAGGATGCCCCCGCTTGTTCCCCTTTTTTTTTCTTTCCCCCTATTAACCCCCTTTCCGCCGAATCAGCATGCCTCCCGCTAGCCGAGGCACAATGTCCGACCCAACGTCACCTTTCCGGGTATGGGGAAAAACAGCCTGGGGGAAAAGTCTTTATGAAATGTCCCCTTTTTATCCCAAAAGGGGGGCGAAAACCCAAATCTTTAAACCCCCAAATGGAAAAAAAAAAAAACCGACCATATCGGGGGGCCGGGGTCCGGGAAAACAAATAGCTGAAACCCCGGTAGGTAGGGGGAAATCCATCTAAGCCCTCTTTTTCCCGGTTTCCACCAAAACTATCGCCCCTTTTCCCCCGGGGGGTCCCCCAGTTGCCCGCTCCGCTCCCAGTGCAAAAAAGGAGGGGCCCAAAGACCCAAAATTAATCGAAAACCCTAAAAGGGGGAAAACACAACAACAGAAAACACTGACACATGTTGAACCGCCCGGGGTCACCATTTTCCTTTTACAAAGACCCCTGAATCAAGTGGGGGGGCGAATTATAACTTTTTTTTTTTAAACCCGTTTTCCGCATCTAACCCCCCCCCTGCCGCTTCCTTTGGAAAGCACCGTTTTCTAAAGGAATGGGGGGGCAAAATGATTTGGGATCCAATCCCAATTCCTCTAGACAGCAGGGAAAAACCCGCTGAAAATTGAAATCGGGAAAGAAATTTTCCTTCTGTTTGGGTAAAAAGGGACCCGTTCCCCATCGTGTGTGTCGGTCCCCTTTTTTAAAACCCCCAAAACTGGGCACATGGGGAGAACCTCCGACCACCCCCAACGAAATTTTTTTTTCCCCTTTCCGTAAATCCGTCTTCGATTTCCTTTATCTAAAATTACCAAAACAACCCCCCGGGAGTCCCAAAACCTTTTTTTGCGCCTTAACCCCCTGCCACCATCCTATTTGGACTAACCAATTCCCCAATTCTTTAACGCAAAAAAAAAGGGCCAACAAAAATTGCAAAACGAAAAAAAACGCCCTCAAAACCCCAAAATCGCCCATACCTCCCCCAACTTTTTTTTCCCCTGCCCCCTCCGAAGCGGGAAATTACTCCCAGGGCTACGCCTATCCCCGCCGTTGCGCCTCCCCTTTAAAACCCCTTCAACGTTGTAAAAACCAAAAGCTTGGTTCGCCACCCCATGCCCCGGGTTTTAAAAGTTGAAACCCAAAAGCTGAACAAACCCTTTTTGTCCCCTTCGAGACCGACCAACCGAAATTAGCCGCATGCCCAATGAAGCTGAAGAGAGCGCCGCTCTCTCTCCATCCAAAGAAAACGGCCCTCCCCCCGCCAACCATTGCCCCCACAACCTCCATGACGTTGGGGTAGGGTTTCCCAGGCCCCCCTAGCAACAGGGAGTTAAAACAGTTGGGTGCGGAATGAAACCAAGGTAATAGCTCCTCGGGGCACACCAACCTTGGGCCGCTGCCTGGTGCCAGCCCCCGGGAAAAACGACCAGTGAAAGCGAGAAAAAGAGCGTCAACCCAAAATTCATTCTGTCCCCCCGGTACTGATACCCAAACCCCCAAACATATTAAACCCCAGGGCCCCTTAAAAAACCCAACCGTCGCCTAGGCAAAAAAACCGGGGGGGAAGGGCCCGGGAAGAGATTTAAATTTCCCCTTTTACAAACCCCCAAAGGTTATCAAAATTTGAAGGGGGGGGGGGAATTTTTTCTTGTTTACGAAAATTTTGCCCCCAAATCTCGACCGCTAGAACTATCGGGAACAACCCCAATAACGAAAAAATTTTTTAACCAACCCCGACCCAACCCATCCCCCCGGAAAAACGCCCGGGCGCCCCTTTTTCCCCTTGACAATATGCTTAAATCCCACGTTTTCCTGCGGATCTGAAAAACACCTCGTTTGCCCGCGTTGTTAACCGCCTTATCCAAAAAAAGATCGAAACCCTCCAAATTTTTAATCCTCAAAAAAGAACTCCATACCATCAAGTTTCCCCCTTCATAACCCGCCCACAACCCAAAAGAAATGAAAGCGGGCCTGAACTCCCCCCGTGCTTGTCCCCTGCGCCGCGAAAACACCCTGCCCCCTGGCATTATCCCACAAGCAAAGTTAAAAATTTCCCCAAAGGGACTGCAATTCCCGCAGCGAAAAACCCTTTTTTTTTTGGGATTTACAACAACCTGGGAAAACTCCTTCTATTTTTCCTCTAACTTGTTTTCCCCCGGAAGGCAACATTCCATTTTAAAACCCAATCAATTGAATCCCCAAGAAATTAATTGTGGTGGTCGGGCCCCCAGTTTTTTCCCGGGGGAAACCCGGGAACCCCAAAAAAGCCCCGCCACCCATTGCCCTTTTATGCCCAAAAACGAACCCCCTACCTTGAGTCCCCTGGGCCAATGCACAAAAAAAAATTTTCCAAAAATGGATGACGGTTTATATTCCCCCCGTCCCGCCACCAACCCCTTCCAGAAAAAGGGGTGGAAAGCTTCGAAAAAATTTAACCCTGAGGTCGAAAAAAACCCATAGGTAAAAAACCGATCGACAAAAAACGAAACCCTTTCCCCAAAAACATCTAAAAAAGCCCGGGGGCCCTTTTGGGATTACAACCGGGGAACAAGCGATATGCGGATTCCCAAAATCCCTTTTCGCCTGGGAGCCCCCCCGGGCCCTATAACCTCAGCCACCGTTGGGGCCCCCCATTTAAAAAGATGTTTAAACCACGGGGAAATAGTTTCCCCGGGGCAATGCCATCATTGCCCTTTAAAAAAAATTTTGGGGGGATTTGGTGATGAATTAAACCCGAATTTGTTTGGCTCTTTTTTTTTGGGCCCCCCCAGAGGGGGAACCCCCCCAAAAACCCCGGGGTTTGGGAAAGAAATCAAATGGGCCCGCCATCCATCCCCTGCCCACCTCCTTCGCCAACTTTTTGCTACCACCCCCGGGGGTAAAAAAGCCGACCGCAATTTTTTTTTGAAAAAGGGGTTCATGGGGCGGGCGATGGGGTTTTCCCAAAGCCCTCCCAAAACCTCCCCTTTTTACTCCGCCCCCTCCCTTTTGGGTACCCATTTAGGTACGGCTCCCTCGCGGCCGACTCACTTTGGGGTCCCCCCCCCTTTTTGAAAAAACCTTTTTTCCCCCCCCCCCTTTTCCCTTTTCCCCCTTTGGGTAAAAATAAAACGCGCCCTGGGAAGCGGCGCTGCAGATGCGGGAGGGCGTGTTAAAAAAGGGAACCCCGTCCCGAACCTACAATTTGGGTTTTCGTTGAATTGCCAAGCAGACCCCCACCTTAAATCCCTCTTGGGAAAAAATAGTCCCAAAAAGACCCCGTGGCCCCCCCGTGCCCCGAGCCAAACCCGGTCCTGCTGAAAGGTTGGCCGTATCGGGGTCGGGGCCCTAACCCCACCAAAACGATGTCCCTTTTTGGGCCCCCTCGGGATGGGTGGCCTTAACCCCTTTCCTTTTTGACGAATTTTTTGTCATAATGGAGCCAAGCCTGGGCCCCCCCTAAACCCGTTGGCTTCCCCAAACGGGGAAACTAAAAAACAAAACAGCCCCGGGAAAAATTTTCCGGTGTTTTTTGCCAATTACCCAATGGCCAAAATCGAAAAAGGGCCCGCATCCCGTTTTGGAAGGTTTTGCCCGGGATCAACCGCCCTCTCCAAATTTTCCTCCTCCTTTTTTTCTTCGTTCTTTTCCCCCTTTGCTAAGTTAAAAAATTTTCCCGGGCAAAAAAGGGAAAAAAACTCGACGTTTCTCGTCCGCCAGATTTTTTTCCCTTTTCCTCTTTTTTAGAAAGAGCCCCAATGGACCCCCAAAAAAAGACGTTTACCCCTCACTCCTGGCCCTATCATCTAAACGTTTCACTATTTCCCCCCCCCCGTATCTTGCTCCGTTTGAACTGATACGGTTTACTCCCACCCCATTCGCGCCCCGACTCCCCTACCTAAACCCCCCCAATTCCCCTTGGAGAAAGGTTTTTAAAACTTCCCGGCGCTACCCCCCCAAACCGACAATGGGGGGGCGGGGGGGGGGGTTGTCCCCCCCGCCACCCTTTAAAACCCGGGAAACCCCTAAAAATTCCCCCCAGACCCACTAGCCGCTCCCGCCAGCAGGACCCCTTCCCCCCAACGGAAGCTTAAAAACCGACGCCAGCGCTTGCCCCACGGCCCCCCCCCCAGCGGGACAAAAAGAAAAGACGTGGACTTTACCGGTGCAGGGGCTGTGATTCCCCCCCAGCCGCCTGCCCGATCCCAGAAAAAACCTCTCTCCAATCCTCAATAGCCCCCGTCCCACTCCTCCCTCTCAAAGTCCTACGTGGTGATCCTGCACGACATGGAAATCCCGGGCCGCCGACGAGTCACCGAATCCCTCGACGGGGGACCCCCCATTGGGGCCCCCCAAACGCTCCTCCGGCCCCCAGCCCCCCCAGGACCGGGCCCTCCACGATGGTCCCTTGAACGAAACCCCTGGTCCCCGCACGAAAACCTCCGGCTCGGGCCCCACGCTGTCGGGGGTTTCCCCGGCGGATAACCGCGGGCCCGGAAAAACGCCGGGGGGGAAACCCGGGGATGCTGGAAAACCTGGGAGACTGGAGGGCCCCAAACCCCGGCCCTCATCCCCGGGGCAGGGCTGGCCCTGCTGCCCTCCGCTGGGGGCCCCCCACGCCGAGATGGATTCCCCCCCGGGCCGGGGGGGAAAACCCCGCAGGATGTGCCGCCCGACCGGAGGGTCCCCCGGGGGGGCTCCGCCCGGCGAACACGGGCCCTGGGGGTCACCTCAGGGCTCAACCGCTCAGGAGGGCGGGTCCTGCGCCTAGTATGCGCCACCGGACCGGTACCCTCCACCTGAGGGATAGAGGCCTCAACGGCCGTATCACCCCCCAGCGCACCCGGCACCTGCCGCTCCAGCCAAGCGGGGCCGCGCTCGTCCGCTGCACTCCTGAGCTGTGCCAACAGCTCCTCGATGCCACCCATGCCTGCCAGTATAACAATTATGCGCCAGAAACCGTGCGCGGCAGCAAACACTCACTGCTTGTTCACCGCTGTCCGCGCGACTGTTCCCGCGCGGCGCGAGGTCCGGCTACATATTCCGGCTCCTCCCCGCACGCCCCCCTGACCTGACACAACGGCCGGCGCGCCGGGTCATGTGGGGCCTCCCCTTAGGGCTGCGCCCCCATGTCCGGCCCCGGTCTGGAAGTTTTCCGATGATAGATCAGATAACATTAGAGAGGCAGTAAGATCTACACTCCACAGGCATATAAAGAGCAAAGGGAGTTGTTTGGTCAGTTCACACCCTACTGTTTGTAGTCTAGGTCCTCTTATTAGGTGGTGACTTTACTTGTGTGTCTAGTGACAGTGATCGTACAGGGAAGGTCTACAGATTGATGTATGATGAGTCCTTTCTGACTAATAAGTAAGACTGGTGGACTCTTGTTGGCGTACCTTCCCTGATAGAACATATTATATGTATCATCAGGGGAGGAAAAGCTAGCATGACAGACCACATATATCTGACGAAGTGATAAGCAGCTCTTTCTGCTGGATAAGTACTTTTGTATTCTCAGATCATTGTACACTGGGGGTGACAGTGAATCTGGCTGATAACATGATGTTCAGGATGGGTCACTGAAAACTAAATAGTTTAGTTCCCCATAATGTGAGAATTCAAGGGGAGTTTATAGCTTTCTAAAATGATAGAAGAACCATACATTGTATGCATGATAACACAGCAGAATGGGGGAGTGAATGAAGAAAGACATCAAAGATTTTTTTATACAGTGGGTACGTAAAGTACTCAGACCCTTTACGTTTTTCACTCTCTTTCATTGCAGCCATTTGGTAAGATCCAAAAAGTAAATTTTTTGTGCTCATTAATGTACACTTTGCACCCCCCATCTTGAAAGAAAAAAAACAAATGTAGATATTTTTTGCTAATTTATTAAACAAGAAAAACTAAAGTATCACATGGTCTTAAGTACTTAGACCCTTTGCTCAGTATTGAGTAGAAGCACCCTTTTGAGCTAGTACAGCCACGAGTCTTCTTGGGAATGATGCAACAAGTTTTTCACACCTGGATTTGGGGATCCTCTGCCAAATTTCCTTGCAGATCCTCTCCAGTTCCCTCAGGTTGGATGGTGAAAGTTGATGGACAGCCATTTTCAAGTCTCTCCAGAGATACTCAATTGGGTTAAGGTCAGGGCTCTGGCTGGGCCAGTCAAGAATGGTCACAGAGTTGTTCTGAAGCCGTTGCTTTGTTATTTTAGCTATGTGCTTTTGTCTTGTTGGAAGATGAACTTCGGCCCAGTCTGAGGTCCAGAGCGTCTAAAGAGGTTTTTATCCAGGATGTTTCTGTACTTGGCCGCATTCATCTTTCCTTCAATTGCAACCAGTCATCCTGTCCGTGCAGCTGAAAAACACCCCCATAGCATGATGCTGCCACCACCATGTTTCACTGTTGGGATTGTATTGGGCAGGTGATGAGCAGGGCCTGGTTTTCTCCACACATACCGCTTACAATTAACATCAAAAAGTTCAATCTTTGTCTCATCAGACTAGAGAATTTTATTTCTCATAGTCTGGGAGTCCTTCATGTGTTTTTTGCAAACTGTATGCGGGCTCTAAAATGTCTTGCACTGAGGAGAGGCTTTCATCGGCACACTCTGCCATAGAGCCCCGACTGGTGGAGGGGTGCAGTGATAGTTGACTTTATGGAACTTTCTTTCATCTTCCTAATGCATCTCTGGAGCTCAGCCACAGTGATCTTGGGGTTCTTCTTTACCTATCTCACCAAGGATCTTCTCCCATGATTGCTTAGTTTGGCTGGATGGCCAGGTAGAGGAAGAGTTTTTGTGGACCCAAACTTCTTCCATTTTAGGATTATGGAAACCACTGTGCTCTTAGGAACCTTGACTGCTGCAGAAATTCTTTTGTAACCTTGGCCAGATCTTTACCTTGCCACAATTCTGTTTCTGAGCTCCTTGGGAACTTCCTTAGACCTCATGATTCTCATGTGCTCTGACATGCACTGTAAGCTGTGAGATTTTAAATAGACAGATGTATGCCTTTCCTAATCAAGTCCAATCAGTTTAAACACAGCTGGACTCCAATGAAGGAGTAGAACCATATCAAGGAGGATCAGAAGGAAATGGACAGCATGTGAGTTAAATATGAGTGTCACAGCAAAGGGTCTGAATACTTATGATCATGTGATATTTCAGTTTTTCTTGTTTAATAAAAAAAAAATTAATAACGTTTTTTCTTTCAACATGAGGTGCAGAGTGTACATTAATGAGCCAAAAATGAACTTTTCTGATCTTACCAAGTGGCAACAATGAAATAAAGAGTGAAAAATTTAAAGGGGTCTGAATACTTTCCATACACACTGTATATTCAACAAAAAAACAATGTAGTAAGAGGTACATGAGATTGTGCCCTACATCTGACTTATCATAGATAAATACTGGGGAAGTAATCAATAGCAGAAAAGAAAGTTAAATTATGACCAAGATGAGAGAACTACAGTATGATCAGCTGTAGTCATTAAAAGCTGAAGGAAATGTATAGTTATGTAACCTACAGGAATAGAGTCACTAAAAAGCACGACTAGTCTGCCAGATACAGATGGAGCAGAAAAAGGGCATAAAGATCTCATTGACGATATCATTACCACATATTATAAGAATGTATATAAAGGAGCTGATGTTAGTGAGAAAGGTAAAGACACTTATCTAAAGAGTATCAAGGTGCCAACACTAGACTGCATACAGGCAGCAAAACGGTGTCTGACCATCACCGAAGAGGAGCTCAAAAGAACTATAGGTTCCTTAAAAACAAAAGTAGTCCTGGGCTTGGACAGCCTAATAAGCAGATGTTCTAAAAAGTTCAAGGACTTGTTGTCTCCGGATCTGGTGAAGCTCTGTAATGACATATTTGCCTAAGAAAGCTGTTAGAGTCGCTGTCGCAGTGCATCTTAGTTCTTTTGGTTAAGAAAGGTGATCTGAGAGACTTTAAGAACTGGCACCCACTTTCCTTAAACATCGGTGATAAGATCTTGGCTAAGAGTCTATTTTTCGGGTATTGACATAGTGGAAGATTAATTCCCCGTTAATCAAAGATGGCTATAAGATGACGTGCTGCTGGTGAGAGAAGTTCTGGCCTACAGTAGGACCCAGGGACTGGGTACATACATGACAGGACTAGAGCAAAGGCCTTCAATAGAGTCAACCACATGGATCTAAATTGCGTGTTATTAGCGTATAGGATTCTGGATACATTAGCTGAATGGATTCAAATCTTACATAGTTATATAGTTAATAAAGGGTTTAAAAAAGAACACGTTGTTCATGAGTTCAATAAGGGGGGGAAATGTGGCAGGAGGGGGAACAAGGTTTTACGCAGCCTCCCCATGGTCATTGCCCTGAAACCCACAAGGCAAGAACCAATCTGCTCCAGGGGAGACCCCAGCTCTGACCCCAGAGCCACCAGCAGCTTGGATTCAGAATTTTACAAGGTTACATACGCATTAATATTCTTTTGTTTCAGGTAGATATCTAAGCCTTTCTTGAAACTCCCAACTGTTCCTGCTGTGACCAACTCCTCAGGCAGGCTATTCCACAGATCTACAGTTCTCATAGTGAAGAACGCTTTTCTCCTCTGGAGACTGAATCCTTTTGTCTCTAGCCAAAGGGAATGTCCCCTTGTCTTTTGAGGGGACTTTACATGAAATAATTTTTCCCCATACTTTTTGTAGGGACCATTTATATATTTATATATATATTAATCATGTCCCACGAAGCTGTATTTTCTCAAGATTAAATAAGTTCAATTCTACTAACCTCTCCTCATAACTAAAATGCTCCATTCCGCTTATAAGTTTGGTTGCTCGTCTTCCTCGCACTTCCTCTAGCTCCATTACATCTTTTCTAAATATCTTGTATAAAGATGCACGGAGTAGACCGCTGGTTACTTGGCATTTTATAGAGCTGTTCAGGGTCTTGTCTGGAGTGCAGTAGGGGGTGTCCGCTGCTGTATGTATTCAGCCTAGACTCATTCTTGAGAAGAGTGATGATGAATGGTGATCTATCCAGAGTGAAGTGTCATCTGGACAGCAATGTGGAGAAGGTGAAGCTTGGTGCTTATGCTTTGCTTTATCTCATCTCCAGCAGGAAATAGCAGTAAATAAGAACAAGGCTATGTGGACAGGTGAGGAGGGAGATGCATTTCAGGTGCCATTCAATAGAGCACCAGAGTAAATTAAGATTATTGGGGTTGTGCTTGGAGGCGTTGATGAGGGACAAAAACTATTTAAGGAGATCATTTTGGCTGAGGATAAAGTAAAAAGATGGTTCCAGTGGAAACTCTCCTTCTATGAGAAAATCCATCTCATGAAGAGGCTTCCCTTACCATTATTTGTGTACATTAGCATGTTCTTCCCTGTACCAGATAACACTCTACTCCCCCAGCTCACCAATATGTTCTTGGGGGAAACAGAATGTTATTATCCCCCTGTCCGCACAAGGGGAATGCACGGGGGTAAAAGACTATAGAGGGTTCCTTTTATTAGTAGATGGAGTTGGTGGTAAAGGATAAAAATAAGAGAGAGATAGATGGGAGGCTTGGGGTGAGGGTAGGTAAGGGGTAAATAGGCAGTGATCATATTTGCAGGTGGCTTACAGGTATCATGCAAGGGCAACTGATGGCTGCTGCATGAGCCAGTATCAGTCAGAGTTGCATCTGGGCAGCATGCTGGTGAGGAGGATGGAGCAGATTAGACAACTGCTGTAAGAGGTAAGTGCATGGACAGCTGTAACTGACATGGGATACCACTGCGCATGGGATACCACTGACATGGGATAGACCAGGCTGTTGAATATGTATCAGTGCAGGTGCTATAACCGCTGCTCTAAGGCTATGTTCACACTGGGAAATTTCGGCACGCATTTCGCCGTGTATTTGCGCTCTAATACGGGCAAGATGCGCCCCGAAATTATGGCAATCCATAGTTCTCAGAGCGTGGAGAGATAAGTGACATGTCAATTACTTGCAGCGAATACGCGCCGCGAGTAATGCATGTCTATAGGGACAGTGTGGTGCCGGCCCCCCACGCCACAGGAGTACGCGCTAGTCAGCGCAAGCTCCCAAAAGACACAATGTAATGCGGCGCGTGTGAACATAGCCTAAGAGATCGGGCAACTGACAATAACTTAACTGTACCTTGAAGCAGGTGGCAGTGTGATTAAGTTTCAGTTGAAAAGAGGATATATAAAGGCTGGATTTGGTCTGATCAGGCAGTAATAGCAATAAGCCCAAAGAAATTGTCCTTCCACCCACCCCTTTTCTTTATCGTGAGGTAGTTCATAGGGGTTTAGTCGCCTGATAATGGCTGGACAAAGGTTTTATGGTAAAGTTGCTAAGTTGATAATGCTTGGTTGTTCATTGTATGTCATAAAAATTGTCAATATTGTTGACAGAGTGTCAAGATTTGATTTGATCATTAAAACCCCCGAAAACTATTAATTATATGTTGGTTATTATTGAGAGAATGAGGAGTTCGCTTCTGTTTGTATAGTCAAGAGGAACATAAGTATTTATCTGTAAGGTTCAGTACGTACAAAATAGAGCCCTTCAGCACCTCTCCATTAATGGAACCTATATTTAAAGGCTTGTTTAGACGAGTGACTTTTAGATTGAATTTGGACATCAGGGATAAGTGAATAAAGTTTCCTGCAGAGCCAGAGTCCAGGAGGCAGTGACTTGAAAGCTGAGACCAGATAAGGTGCCGAGAGTGCAGATAGAAATAGAAACAGAAGAAGAAGAAGGAAGAAGTTCCTCCTGACAGATGCCTTGACGAGTTACTACAGCTGTAATGTGATGGATGTTCGGCAGAGTCACATCGGCGGAATCCATGGCCATATCATACTGTGATGGCTGCAGGTGTGAATCTGCTGGGTCACCGCAAGAGGTGACACTGACCACGTGGAATGTCAGTGGCTCCTTATATGGAAGCAGACTCAAAGGACACCTATGAGGTTCAAGACATTCAGGCCATGGAACACCTCAAAGGGAAGAAATATTACCTTATCGATTGGAAAGGAATTTGGCCCAGAAGAAAAATTCTTGGAGACCCCCCAAAATATCAGTGCTCCTGAGCTCCTACACAAAGTCGACCTTTGACTAGATCGAAAGAAGAAGGAATATAAAGGGGGTGTGAGAGGTACTGTCACGGCACATGCGGTGGTCTGTGTCCCGGTCCGCAGACGCACCTGTGCCATAGCTCCCCGGAATGTTACTCACCTCTCCTCAGCTTACCGCTGGCATCCGGTCTCCTCCTCTGCTCCCAGCCTGTCTGTGCAGCGGTGTGCATTGTGCCTTTGTGATTTATAGAGCTAACGTGTGTCACCCAATTTTCCTGAAGCCAATGGCGTTTTGCCATGGGCTTTATTTGGATACCTCACCATTTCCTTCTTGCGATTTTGTTGGTGTTCCTGACCTCTGGTTGTTCTGCGTTCTTTGTGAATTGTGTTTCCTGGTTCTGACCTTTGGCTTACATTTATGGACTATTCACTACTTGCCGCCTGCCCTGCCCCTCAACCTTTGACCCAGTTAGGTCTGTCTGCTGCCTGCCTTATTGCCTGTGACCCGATGAGGTTTCTGTCTCCTGTGTACTTCTTTGGCACCTCGGCTGTCACATCTAACCTGCCTTGTAGTGGACTTAGACTCTGCTCCCTGGTGTGGATCAAGACATCTCTTGTGGACATCCAGTAAATCCACCACCTGCACCACTTCCACCAGCACCATGTGTTCCAACCCTTATCCTCTTCTAGCCTCAGACTTCTTTTGTCACATTTGTTTTTCCCTTCCCAGAAACATAACTATTTTTATTTTTTCATCTACATAGACATATGAGACCTTTTATTTTGCAGGACGAGATGTACTTTCTACTGGTGTCATTCACTGTACCATAGAATATACTGGGAAACTACCAAAAAATTCTAATGTGGCAAAATATGAAAATAATTTACTTGTGCAATGTCAACGGGAGTATATCTTCGATATAAATGATGCATTATCTGTTGATAATTGCTGTACAGGTTGATACAAATACAGCAATACCAAACATTTAAGATTTTCGCGACCGTGAAAAAGATTCAAACATTTTCTATTTTTCAAATTTTTGCCTCAGTGCCATTTTCACAAGGCTTCCAGCTGCCACGTAAACTGATTGGGACCCCACGATCTTTACTTAGAGGATGCGGAGTCCTGGAGTTAAACAGCACAGAATGGAGCTGCTGCAATTAGCAACCGGTACTCACCGCCTCTGTAGGGGATTGCGCTGCAATCCTGCTACATAGCCCTTTACCGACATCGGAACGTACTAGTACATCCAATGCCGGTAAAGAGATAATCCAAATGGTTTCAAAGTATCCAATTCATAGATCCAAGAGACGTCAACACGTTTAAATTTCGTCAACCTATCACCTCCCCTTCTCCAAGCTAGAATGAAATAAAAAATCATGAACACTAAAGGGTTTCTTTCACCATAGACATTGATGGCATATCTTTAGGATAGCTCATCAATGTCTGATAGGTGCACGTTCCATTTTCATCTCGAGAACAAGCCCCGAAACCTCTCAATTTTTAACAGAGAGGTGGTTGGGCCCTCACTAAAATTATTGGGAGTTCTGAGTATAGCGGATATGCCATCAATATCTATGGTGAGAAAAACCCTTTACGGTTCAGGATTTCTTATTAAATTCTTGTCTGTGTGTCCATAGTCGACAAATGTTTAGAAGACTGTCAAACAATTTCAGGGCCTCACTACATGCTTCTCTAGTAAGATATACCTATGTTGATTGAGCCTAGTTTTTAAATCGTATTTTGGGAATCCCATTTACATATGAGGCACATACCATAAATTATCCAGTCAGAATTGCATATCATTTTTTAAAGTAGTAACATCCTGACAATTGACAAAGAGCACACACGCAACAAAAAACTAACTGCAGGGTCCTATATTACCACTAGAGATGGGCGAATTGATTCTAACAAAGTGGAATTTGTTTAGAATTTCAGGAAAACTTCGGTTCTGAACGAAGTCGAAGTCTGGGGTACTTCGCGTGAACGAAGTGTGCTTTTGATTGATAAAATGGCTGCGAGCACATGGCGTTACATGGGGCAAAGAACTCTGGGAGGAAGAAGGGCATAGCCTGCATGACATGTGCAGAGATGAAGCCAATCAGAGACCGGCGGGATTCTGTCACCGCACTATATAAGTCCGGGTGCGACGCTGGGAGCTCATACCGCTCTCACTGTACTGATTAGGGAAGGTGCTGCCGCGGCTGCTTGTGATAGCTGATACTAAAGAACTCATTTTTATACAGCGATTTTTGGGGGGTGTCTCAGCTTGTCTCAGAGACTGCTTCTCTTAATGTTCTATTTCTGATTTTGTGGGGTATTGGATCTGAAGTCCAGTGTGCGTCCACTGCAGCTGCATATACATTTTAATGCTATCTGCTCACAGCACATTGAATATCCAAGGGGGATCTAAGCCTGTTCCTGTTGTATTCATTTAAAGAAACAGCGTTTTTACAATACAAATACCACTTCATTTTTGGCTGCTCAACTCTTTTGCGCAATTTACATCCAGGGGTTAATTAAGCGTTGTTCTGCTGCTGTGGTGACTAAAAGAAAACGTTTATTTCACCGCCAAAAAAGTAATTTTTCCTGTAGCATAATTCACAAGCGAAGGTTAATTACAAGTTTTCCTCTTGTTGTGTGGCGTAGAAAACACGCCATTGTAACACGCTACAAAGCTCGTAGTTTTTGGTTGCTCAATTCTTTTGCGCAATTTACATCCAGGGGTTAATTAAGCGTTGTTCTGCTGCTGTGGTGACTAAAAGAAAACGTTTATTTCACCGGCAAAAAAATACATTTTTCCTGTAGCATAATTCACAAGCGAAGTTTAATTACAAGTTTTCCTTTTGTTGTGTAGCGTAAAAAAAACACGCGATTGTAACACCTACAAAGCTCGTAGTTTTTATTTGCTCAATCTTTTGCGAAATTTTAAATCCAAGGGTTTAACGAAGTATTTTCTGCAGTTTGACTCAGTAAAAGAAACTGTGTTTTTCACCGCCACAGAAGAAATTCTATAGCATAATTCATATCCGAAATTTAAATTTAAAAGGCCTGTTTGTGCTTTTATATTCAGCAAAATACACAGATTTTTTTAAAAACGGCAAAATACAAGTCAATTTTTCCTGGCCATTTGTGGAGCGCAATTTATATCCAAGGGTTACCCAACTTCTTAGTGGGGTTCATTTGGAGTCAAAATACAGGGTGTGTATTTATCATATACAGATATCTTTTATCAAACAGTGTCTGAAAATTTTAGAACAAACAGTATGTCAACAGAGAGGTGCAGGCTCTTTACCTGCGAGCGGCAGAGGCACAAACATTCCCGGCCCAGGTCGCAGCACAGCAAGGGGATGTCGCAGCAGGGGTCACACGGTGAGGCCACAACTGCCGCTGTCATCTAGCGGCCGTGTGCTGACTAGCAACCTAAGGGTTCTTGATTGGTTTACTAGGTCATCCACTTCCTCCCAGAAAGACATCTGACAACTCCAGCCCAAAATCGGTGGGAACCCAGACACAACCCTTAGTTGGCATGGCCCAGAGCGGGTCAGCGGCCCTCAGCTGTCCTCAACCCGTCTCTGTCCCATCCGGTTCCCTCAGCCAGAGATCTACTATGTGGTCTGGGTTCAGTGCCACTATATAGCGAGGATGAACAATTTGAGGAGGGCAGTAAGCAGCTACTTGGCAACGAGGAAATGGGGCCAATATCCCCTGCTTCTTGCAGTAGGCTGCAAAGTATAGATGTGGAGAGTGGCATTGGAGGTCATGTTTTTGAGGGGTCAGCCTCTACATACCAAGACCGGTGACGAGACAGCATGACGATGAAACACCCAAAAAGATGATGATGTAGCCGACCGCACTTGGGAGCCGGTTAGGCAAGGGCTTCATCCCTCGTCAGTAGAAGAGGGCGTCAGCTTGCGCGTCAGGCAGCGGCGCAGTCAGCAAGTGGGTTGTGTGGCCGTGGGTCAGCAGGATAGCAGCAAAGGTGAGTCAGGAGCCAAGTGGCCACCGGTAAAAAACCCGCTTCGCAGGTCCAAGAAAGTAGCGGCACAGGGGCTCAGCGAGGCAGCGGGGGCAGTAGTCCACTCAGTGCGGAGCGTTGGCGTAAAATCCGATACTCGGCGGTGTGGCAGTTCTTTGCTACGACACCGGAGGAGCCGAATAAGGGTAATGTAGAATCTGTAGGCAGAACGTGAAGCGTGGCCAGGGAGCTAACGTTGGCACGACGGCCGTGCGTCAACACAAGCAGCGTCACCATCCGGTGACCTGGGAGAAACGTGGCTCAGATGTGGTGGTACATCCTGCCGCCGCAGCAACAGCAGCAAAGATGTAGAACAGAAGGTGGGCCAGTCCTTGAGCTTATCGGTTTGTTCCAAGGTGCCCGGCAGCACGGACGTCTGGAGCTGTAACTACGGTCAGGGCCAGTACATGTCCTTTACGGCCCACTGGTTTGAATGGCTTCCGGCCCAGGCACACCAACAACTGGACAGGAGACGCCGCTTTCTCCTCCACGTTGTCAAACTGCGGCTCCTTGCCCAATGTCCGCCTCCTCCTCCTCCACCACCAAACCCCCCATCTCAGCCTCCACAAGTATTGCTCCATTATACCACATGTGTAGGGCACCAGCGGTGTCACGCAGTTCTACACCTGGGTTGCCTCGGCTAACGAAGTCTCTCATGGGAGGTTCTGCTGCTCGTCATGCTGTAAGTAATCGATGTGTGGGTTTCTCCACGCCAACTGCAAATAGGAACAATGGTGACGGACAATGGGAGGAACAGGTGTCCGCGCTGCACCGTGGAGGGATGGTCCATGCGCCGTGCCATGGCGCCGGATCAATCTGGTTGTGAAAAGGTTCCTGAAGTCTTCCACCGATCTTCCACCGACTGTATAAACAGAGAAAGGCCATTAACGATTTTTTGATGATTCAGGCGGACAGGAGTACTCCCCTGTGTCACTTTCAGGGTCGGGCCAGGGGCAGCTAAAGCGTGACCCCTCCCGTTTGTTGAGCCATTCGAGGGGGCCCAAAACTTTTTTTGGGTCATTTCCGCCCGGACTACGGGGATAAATAACTCATTCCACTGTCATGTCCGGGAACAAAATGCGAAAAAATCTGTCGGGGCGGGGGGACGGAGACATGGCGACTAAAACTCGCTGCCACTTGGAGCCCCCGGGGGGGGGACTAAAAAAGGAAAGGAAAAAAGGAGGCCCTTTGGGGAGCGGGAAGAAATGCTGGTAAAATTTGAGTGGTTTTTCCCAACCCGGTAAACAAAAAGAGGAGGAGCAAGGACCCGCTTGGAGGGGGTTTGATGGTTTTTTGAGGAAACAAGGCAGTTTCCCCCGCAAGCCCCCGGGGGGCAGAAAACAAGGGGAGGGAACAGAGAGCCCCCGGAGCATTTTATGCAGATAAACCTGCAGCATGCGATTTGCCGGCTAGGACACCCGGGAAATAGCCCAAGCACCCGGGCAGGGGGGATGACTTCTGGCTCTCCACCCTAGGGACCCTCACTACGGTCCAAAATGGGACCCTTTTCCCCCCCAGCTATTGAAAAAGGGAGGACAAACTCAAATAACTTAAAAAGGGAAAACCCCGTAATCAGTTTGGGGCCCTTCCTATTGCGGCATCGATCCCCCTCTGACAGGGCGACCGGGGGGGTTTTTCAGCGCTCACGTTTCTACTGCCGCGGCTGCTGGGGGAAGGTGGCGGAGGGTAGGGGGCAGTTTCCACTCCAACCCGTAGTAACCTTTAAATCTGGAGTCAACCCGATGGGGCAGCTTCCTTTACCCAAAAACCCAGTGAGGAGGGCAGGGCGCCAGCAGCAGCCCGCAACCTGGAGCAGACCCCCCGAACCAACAGGGGGTGGCCCCCGGGGCAGCACCCCGGGCCCCCCAAATTAGAAATCCCCTGGGGCTTAAATGGGCAGGCCCCAAAAAGGAAAAAGTGGCCGAAACTTTCCCAGTTTGCAGTGGGAAGCTGCCGCCCCCAGTATGTGGCATCAAGACGGTTTTTCATTTTGGGGGGGGGCCCAAACGGTTTTCCCCCAAGGAGAACCCGCTTTTTTCCCCGGAAAAGTGGAAATTGCTGACCTTTTTTCAAGATGAATCAGGCGTGGGTCGGGCCCGGGTTTCCACACACCCCAAAGCCTTAACTTTTAAATACATCACCATGACGCCCATCCAAACTGTGAAAAAGTTTTGGGTTTTAAACTCCCCGGGCCCACCCACTATTCGGGTGCCACCCCCCCCCGATGCCACACATCTGCCTACCAAAAAAATTTTTTTCCCGGGACCCGGTTTGCCACCCACCTCCACACTCGCATTGTGCCACTTTTTTGGGGCCCCCATGCGGGTGGCCCCGCTGGTGCCGTGACATCCACACTGTGTCATTGTGCCACTCTCCTGACCTCATGCTTTTGCCCTGCCCCCCCGTCACCCTTTAAATCCGGGCCCTTGGGCAACTCTGTGGCCTAACCTTTTTTTTTGCCACCTTTCCCGGATTCATTGTGCCCCCTGGGCTGACCCTCATGCTGCTTTCTGCCGTTTTCCCCCCCTGTGTCCCTTGGGGCCCCTCGTTGGGCCCCTTTCCCGTTTTTTTTTCCACCTCCAAATGTCATTTGACAAATGTCTGACCTCATGCTGCGCGGGTGTGACCTCCACTCTCTGTCATTGGGGCCCCCTCTGGCCTACTAAATGTTTTGCCCCCTCCAAATGTCTTTTTGCCACTGCCTGACCTCAAAGGGTGCTGCTGTGGGTGCTCGCCGGCCCTTCCCCACTGTGTCAAAGGGGCCACTCCTGACCTCATGCTTCTGTCGCCTCACCCCACGCTCTGTCATTTTGCCACCCCGTGGCCTACTCCAGTTTTTTCCACCCCCCCAGAATGTCATTGTTCCACGTCTGACCTCATGCGCTGCCACCGAAACCTCCCCCCACTCTCTGTCATTGTGCCCCCTCTGTGGGCCCACTACTGTTTTGCCACCTCCAGAATGTCTTTGTGCCACTGCTTACCTCATCTGGGTGGCGGGGTTTGATCCGTCAACTTCCACACTGTGTCATTTTGCCACCCTTGGGCCCCATGCTGCGGGCCCCCCGTCACCTCCACAATCCCGTCAAGGGCCACTCTTGGCCTACTCCTTTTTTGCCACCTCCCCGAATGTCATTTTGGGCCCCTTCCCGACCCATGCTGTTTCTCCTGCCACCCCTCACCCCCCACGCTTTTGTTTAATTTTGCCCCCCTCTGTGGCCCACCCCCGGTTTTTTTCCACCCCAGATGTATTGGGGCCATCTCCCGACCTCATGCTTTCTGGGCCCCCATAAAAACCCCTCTCTGTCATAGTGGGCCCCCCTTGGCCTACCCCCTGTTTTTGCCCCCCAGAATGTCCCTTGGGCCACGTCGACCTCATGCTGTTTTCTCCTGCCACCGGGGAACCCCCCCTCTTGTCTTTTTGCCCCCGGGGGCCTACTCCCTTTTTTTCCCCCTCCCCAAAAG